>BJCM01069916.1:11668-37223 GCA_018326385.1 Flaveria bidentis
TAACACCTTCAGGGTATCCTAGAAAGACACATTTACAGGCCCTAGGTTCTAACTTCCCTTGGCTAACATAAGCATAAGCCAAAGACCCAAACAACTTAATTTCTCCATAGTCACTCTTTCTTCCTGACCATGCCTCTATAGGTGTCTTCATGTCTAATGCTGTTGATGGAGACCTATTGACCAAAATACTGCAATGGAAATAGCTTCTACCCAGAACAGCTTGGGTAAACCAAAACTAGCCAACATACACCTTACCTTTTCAAGCAAAGTTCTATTCATCGTTTCAGCCAAACCATTCTGTTGAGGAGTCCTTGGCACAGTTCTGTGTCTAGCAATACCATGAGTTTTACAAAATTAATTAAACTCATGACTGCAGAACTCCAACCCATTATCAATTCTCAGCTTCTTGACTTTCCTTTCAGTTTGAGTTTCCACCAGTGCTTTCCATTCCTTGAATTTACTGAAAGCATTACTCTTATTCTTTAAGATAACCACCCAAACTCTTCTTGAAAAATCATAAATCAAGGTCATAAAGTATCTAGCACCATCCAAGGAATCAACCTTAGCAGGACCCCATAAATCAGAATGAATGTAGTCTAATACTCCACTTGAGATATGCCTAGCCTTTGTAAACTTTACTCTCTTGTGTTTACCAAGAATACAAGTTTCACAAAACCCAAAATCACAATTATGTAGTTCAATCATTACCTGTTGCTTTTGCAACTCTACCAGTCCCTGGTGACTAATATGACCAAGTCTCCTATGCCACAACATAGCCTTAGAACTACTATCACTTGAGGCAGATGCCACTTGAGGTTCTACTACACAAGCACTATCTAGTAAATAGATATTATTCTCCCTTCTACTCCTAGACAATACTACCATTGACCCCTTTATCACCTTAGCCTTACTAACATGGTAATTAGAACTCTCCAATAGCCCTAAAGACAACAAGCTCCTTTTAAGATGAGGAATATACCTTACATCATGAAGATCCACTTCCATGCCATTCTTCAATTTTTAGAGTCACTGTACAATGACCCATAATCTTGCAAGGTCTATCATCCCCTAGCTTAACTGATCTAATATCTTCAATCTCCAGTTCTTTAAAGAACTCCTTCACCGGTGTCATATGAAATAAGCACCCTAAATCCATAATCCACTCATCCTATTTGCCACTACTTGTGACAGCCAACACATCTGCACTTTCATATCCATCAGAAGGATCATCATGTGTATTATGTCCAGAATGAGTCTTTGATCCACTTGATTCACCCTTCTTTTTTTTCAAGTCAGGAAAATCTTTCTTGAAATGCTTTTCTGATCCACACACATAACACCTCCTCTTATACTTGGACCGGGACTTTGAGACACTTCTCTACTTAAAGTTTCTTTGTTCAGATCTCCCCCTGACTACCAAGCCCTCTCCACCATCTTCTTTATAACCAGTTATCTTCTTTAATTCCTTTGACTTAAGAGCTGCTAATACTTCTTCCATGGTAAGTGTGTCCCTACCATACATCAAAGTATCCACAAAATGCTCATAAATGGATGGCAAAGATGTCAAGAATATGATTTCTTGGTCTTCATCATCTAATTCAACTTCGATGTTTTCAAGATCCAACACCAACTTGTTGAATTCATCAGTATGATCTTCAATTGACTTCCCAGGAGCCATTTGGAATGTTTACAATCATTTCTTGAGATACAATATGTTCACAAGAGACTTCGTCATGTATAAACTTTCCAATTTTGCCCAGACCCCTGCAATGGACGTCTCCTTCGATACCTCTCTGAGTACTTGATCCCCCAAGTTCAAGATGATTGAATTGTATGCCTGTTCCAGTATCTCCTTCTTCTCCTTGTCTGACATTGTGTTCGGCAACTTGGATTCTCCGGCCAAGGCATCCACTACTCGTTGGTGAACGAGTAATGCCTTCATCTTTAACCTCCATAACCTGAAGTCGTTCTTCCCGTCGAATTTCTCAACTTCAAACTTCGTAGACACCATTTTTGCCGCCGATCGATCTTTGATTGAATCTAGATTCACAATTGAGTTACAAACCAGGCTTTGATACCAATTGTTGTACCCCTAATTGAGAATACGAACCCAAAATACCAACAATACAAAGATGATACAAGTATACAGCTGTGAAGAAGAACTTTCAAATGATTATTATGATTGGAATGATTTCGGATTTTTCTCACCGATTACATCTGATCCTTATTTATAGTGGATTAACTAACTATAACGAACACTCAACAAAATTGAGAATTTACACTAAGGACCCTAAACTAAATCTTTTAAAAGGAAATAATCCTTTGGAAGATTTACTTCGGAAGATACACATACTTCGGAAGAACTCCAAAGTACACTTCAACTCCCTTCCGAAGCAAACATATCGGAAGAAAACAACTTAGCTTCGGAAGAATTATATTAAGGTTCGAAAGAAACTTAACTTCGGAAGTTACCACTTGTTTTGGCTTTTAATACTTCACAATTAATGTTCATGCTCAATTAAAACCAAAGTTTGGATTTAGTTTTTAAGCCATTTTGGCAATGCATTACTAAACTATACTATTTTATATTATACTTGAAAGAAGGTTTTTGAAGCCAAAGGTTTTAACAGGAATAGCTTCACTTCCTCGTTACAACTAATGTTTGCCCACCGTACCCTTTACACACTTTACTAATAGCTCTGTTATAAGTGGTATTATAATATACTATTGTGATCCATAAACAGCCGAATGCAATAGTCCAAAATAAGAATATAGATGGCCCAAATATTCAAAATCAGCCCAAACAAATATTCAAATCAAGAAAGAGTAATCGTAAGAAATAAATACCAGAAAGATTGAGAGATTGCTTACCTTGACTCCACATCAGCTTATAATAAATTAATTAATTATGTAAAAGTTATATAGTGAAGGAATGAGAGCAACCGAGGTCATAAAAAATAGTACACAAGTTTGTTATGTTCTCTCTCATCTTCTTCTCTGTAACTTCCTATTCCCATCTTAATTTCTATGAGTATAAAACCTAATTTCTATTGATTGTCTTTACTTCTTATCATCATCCACTCCATTAGTGCTTTCATTCTGCATTAGCTAGCTATGGCTGATAGAACTCGCTTCAGATTGCTGGATGAGGGGGCCAAAGCTCTGCAGGATGCTCAGCAACAATTGAAAGCTGCTCATGATGATCTGCGCTCCGAGGTCTCTCTGATTGCTACTTCGATTGAGGATCAGAAGAAGGTACTAAATAAGGTAATCGTTCAACTCAATTCCTTAACCTCCAAACCCAAATCTCCACCTCCTTCTATGGATTCTGCTCATGTTGGTGAGGTGGGAACCTCAGTTTTAGGGCGTCATAAACCTGCTCCAATATACCTTTCCCGCTTCACCGATGATCATCCCGAACATTGGGTCGCTCAGGCTATTCGCTCTTTCGACTTCTACTCCATCCTTGCTTCTGATCGCCTCACTATTGTCTCGTTCTACCTTGATGACGCTGCAACAGATTGGTATGAATGAATAAATCATCATTCTAAGTTATCGGACTGGTCATCTTTAACTGAAGCCCTAATTCAATGATTTCGGGTTCACGAATTTGAAGATCCCGAGGGTATTCTCGCCAAGCTACAACAAACATCGTTGGTGGCGGATAACCACCACCGGTTTGAGGAGATATAAGGACGAACGATACAACTGCCATCGGCGTTCTTAGTTCGTTGTTGTATCTCTGGTCTTCGTTCCGAAATTAAACAATCAATGTTAATTCATCAGCCCAGTACAGTTGATGAGGCCTTTCAGTTGGCCCATTTTCATGAGAATAGGCTCTAACTTGAAAAGGGACTAGGCCTCGTAGCTCTGAACCCGACTTTGAAACCCATTTTGCCCACCTCCCGGTTATCATCTCCATCTCCTACAAATATGTTTCCTCCGATTCCTAATCCTAAACCACCCCCAAATTCCATTGGTTTTTGCCGTTTAACTTCCACTGAATTAGCTCAAAAACGAGCCTAGGGATTATGTTACAAATGTTATGAGAAATATACATCCGATCATAAATGTAAATCTACTTCCCAATTGTTGTTTTTTGATGAGGAACCAGCGCTTCCAGCAGGGGATCATGACATGTCGGCTCCGGTAACCAATTCTGCCTTGGCTGAAACGCTTCAACTAGAGGAAGTGCAAACTCATATGGTATTGGGTGTATCGTGGTTATCAACCTTGGGTCTGGTTGTTACCAACTATGCTATAGCTCAATTTGAATTTCAGAGTGGTACCTCGCGTATCCTTTGGCAAGGGGATTCTACACCGCTGCTCCAGCCTATCCAATTTAATGGCTTATGTCGATTGGCTCATCAGGATGGTATTGCTGAGTCTTATCATTTGCAATTATTAATTTCCTCATCATCTTACGGCCTTGAATTTCCCAATCGATATCCAACCACTGCTCACCAAATTTGCTCAAGTATTCCAACCTCCTACGAGCTTACCTCCTATTCGTTCGCAGGATCATCACATTGAACTATTTCTGAATACAGCACCGATCGTGGTCCGCCCCTATAGATATCCACATTTCCAGAAACTGGAGATTGATAAGCTTGTTAAGGAGATGCTTGCTCAGGGAATTATCCATCCCAGTTGTAGCCCCTTCTCCTCCCCGGTGTTACTTGTGCGGAAGAAGGATGACACATGGCGTTTTTGTGTTGACTAGCAAGCCCTTAATTCGATCACGGTCCAGGATCGTTTTTCGATTCCCACAGTTGATGAACTTCTCGATGATTTTTACGGTGCTACTTATTTATCTAAATTGGATTTATTGGCCGGTTATCATCAAATTCGTCTTCAAGAGGGTGCTACTGCTAAAACGGCCTTTCGAACACATGATGGACATTACGAGTTTCTTGTAATGCCTTTTGGGCTTACTAACGCCCCTTCCACCTTCCAAAGATTGATGAATGATGTTTTTCGACCATTTCTTCGCCGATTTGTCTTAGTTTTCTTTATGACATATTAGTTTATAGTCATTCTTGAGCATCTCATTTGGATATCTTCGACAGGTCTTTCAGACTTTATTATCCCATCAGCTAGTGGCAAAATTATATAAGTGTGTGTTTGGGAAAAAGATGATTGGTTATGTGGGCCAATTGATCTCGGCTGCTAGGGTAGAGGTTGATCCTGCCAAAATTACTAGTATTCAATCATGGCTACCCCCAAAACGGTCAAGGATATACGAAGTTTCCTTGGTTTAACCAGTTATTACCGCCGACTTATCAAAAATTATGCTTCCAATGGCAGCTCGTTGACTGATTTACTCCGCAAAGATGCTTTTCAATGGAATGCCGAAATGGAGGATGCCTTTCTCACCTTGAAGACTCGCCTTAGCACAACTCCGGTGCGTCGTCTTCTTGATTTTTCAAAGCCATTTACACTTGAAACAGATGCATCGGGTCGGGTATTGGCGCGAATTTATCCCAAGACAACCACCCAATTGCTTATTATAGTCACAAGTTATCTCCCTGTATGCAACGTACATCCGCTTACCCGCGGGAAATGTTCCCCATTACCCAATCCATTGCAAAGTGGCGCCAATATTTGTTGGTAGACGATTCCAAATTATTATGGATTAACAGTCCTTGCGTAATCTTCAGGATCAGGTTATCCAAACACCCGATAAACAAAAATGGTTGGGTAAAGTTTTAGGCTATGATTTCGATATTATCTTTCGACCAGGTAAGCTAAACACTACTGTTGGTGCCTTATACATTGTTCTTGCATCATAATTATTAGCTTTCTCATCTGACAATCTTTCCTTTTTGGAGGATTTACGTAAAGCTACTTTGTTGAGCCCCGAATTACAAACCCTTAAACAACATATGAAAGGCGATCCTTCTTCTTTTCCTAATCACAGTTTCAAGGAGGGTCTGCTACTTTTTAGAGGTCGCCTCATGATTCCCTCGGATTCCCCATTATGCCAACTATTGTTACATGA
Organism: Flaveria bidentis; assembly: GCA_018326385.1. Lineage (NCBI taxonomy): Eukaryota > Viridiplantae > Streptophyta > Magnoliopsida > Asterales > Asteraceae > Flaveria > Flaveria bidentis. The sequence goes on from BJCM01069916.1 coordinate 17,670, forward strand.
GTTTCATGCCTCACTCACCGGGGGTCATTCGGGAATCACCCGCACCTTTCACCACTTTCCAATTTTTATTGGAAATGTATGTGCCAAGACGTCAAAAGACTTCATTAGCAATTGTTAAGTTTGCCAACAAATTGTCACACCCCGACCGAAGGCGGAATCATCTGGGCGAATGAATGTGAAGCGATTGTTCATAGCACATGAAAGTAAATAAGTTGTAATAATATTAAATATTATTTTTATTGAACATTAGAAGACAATTTAAATAAATATAATACAACAAGGTATAAACAACATCATAAGACTTTCAATTAACTAAGTCCAAATCCTATATGAGCACGAAGAGATCTTCAAGCAGAAAACCTGAAACATGTTAAAAAATAAATGGTCAACTTTGAAAGTTGGTGAGTTCCCACGGGTTAAACACGCGTGTGTGTGTGTGTATATATATATATATAAAGGTTTACAAGTAGCAATTCATGTTAATGGTTATGAATTAGCAAGTTTATAGAACACATATGGTTACAACCAAACCTCAACTTGATTACAAGTTTATAAGATTGACTAAGTATACTTGGTTCCTATTATGAACAAGCATACGTCATCAGGAGCCGGCAATACATCGGCTTTAGCACCAAATAGGCTTGTCAGGCCCAAAGATCTAAGACGTCGCCAGGCTAGTAATGGTTAATGATTGTAAACAAAATATGTATCTCATATAAGACTTACAATAACACAAATAACCATGACAAAAAGTAAAGATGAATTGCATGTGCATTTACAAGTATCAAGATGTTTACAAGTGTAAGTTTATAAGGTTAACATGTTCACCTCAAAATATGTGAAATAAAGTAAAAAGGGGGCATGGGAGAACTCATATGATATATATAAGATGATGATAAGAATTTAAACGAGGCTCCAACGATTTCTTTTACAAGTTATTCAAACGTATTAATTCCAAGATTAAATAATAAGATTATCAATTAGACATGAACTAGGGTTTCAATTGGAATTTGGGGGTTTAAATAATTAAGTAAAATAATGAATCGTTTATGCTTTGGCTTAATAAAGATGATATAAATCAATCAAGTCCAAGAATAATTAAAAATGTCTTAACAATTTAAGTTATTGATTTAATAGAAATTAAGTATAATATGTGAAAAGAAATAGTTAATTTAATAATTATTTCTTTAAAACTTGATAAAGGTGGTTAATAGAATACTTATTAAATGACTTTAAAATTATTTAGAATTATTTTGTAGAGTATTGAACTTTTAAATGATTTATTATAAGATCTTATAATACAAAACTTTAAGAATAAAGTATAACATAAAGTTATATTGTTTTATAAGTTTCAAGAATTTAAATAAAATCTTAAGGAATAACTTTATTAACTATTTATATATAACATGGTTAAATGAAAAGATGAATAACTAATTATTTAAATGATTATATAAATAACTATTTAAATAGTTATTTATTTAACATATTGATTTATAATATTTCAAAATAATCCTCATTTAAAATAACGTGATTTAAACGATGGATATTTAAAGGAACGTTTGTACCAACAATAATTTACTAATTATTAAAATCCATTTTAATATAAATAACTCAAGAATAATCTTTGTTTAAAATTTCTTATTAAAAATATTTTTAATTATTTAAATTTAGAAAAATTACAAAAAATTATTTGGTGTCTTTAAAAATATTTAAAGTTTACAAAAACCATTTTTTAATTATAACTTCTCTATAATTAATTTAAGGGCTAAAAAGCCTTAAAATTAATATATGAGGGTGCCCGGGTTCGAACCCGGGACTGGTGCAAGTGACTAACCAGTGAACCAGGGTCGTGGCCATTGTTTAACTTGGTTTTAAAATCTTAAAACATAAATAGAAAGAAAACCCCAAATTCCTTATGAACCCTAATTCGATAATTCCAAAATTGAACCTTAATTCGATTATGTAAGAGCCTGTAATCATGGGGCTTTTGTTCCCCATGTAATTTCGAATGTAAGTAGGAGTTTAATTTACCAGTTTTGAATTGATATTCGATGTGCACGTACAAGACTAAGTCGCGACAGGGGGGAATTGATTCAGGTAGCAATCGTTGATGATAATCGAATTCCTTATACAGAAAGCTTCTAATGGCTCTAAAGATGAGAAGCCCTCTGCCAATTGTAAGTTAATAAACTCGAGATGAGGTCTTCGGTTGGTTACAGGTTGCGGCTTTAAAAGGGAATCAAAGATGCAATTCTTGTGTGTTTCAGATGAAATTGAAAATGGTAAATGATTAGAGATACATAGAAGATCAATTAGATTCAGTTAATTAGATTATTATTGAGTTTTAAATGCTCAAACGGCTCTAAGATTAAGAGCTTCGATTACTCGATTGGTTTGGGATTCATAACCGTCGTTCAACTCCATTAAAGATCATAATTGTTTTCGAACCACGTTCATGAACCGGTTAAGGACGTTTGGGGTTCGATTATGAAGAGAAAAGTGGGTTTCGAAGTGGCCGGAGGGTCGCCGGAGGTGGCTGAATCCCTTGGCCAGAGGTCGATGTGGGTAAGGGGAGGGTTGGTTTGGGTTTTAGTCATAATTACACATATGGTCCCTGGAGTTTTGATAATTTATTATTTTATGCTAGGAACTTTTATTTTAAGTTTCATAAATTAAAATTTAAACCCTTGACTTATAAAAATAATAAATTTAAATAATAGATTAGATTAATTATTTATTAATCTTATTTTTTTATATTTCATAAAACTTGTAAACTTTATAATTTAATTATTTATTTTCAACAATAGAAATTCATAACTACTAATAAAACTATATAAGTTTATTAGAAGTCATTTTATAAATACAACTTTTCCTTTTAATTATTTATTGTAAAATGATTATTCATTTTATAACTTTATGAAAAAAAATAATTATTTAGAAATCATAATTTATTACAAGTTATTTAGATGATTAACAAATGTATAATTCACAATATAAATTGCAAATTTAATGCATTTGGTCCATTACAATTATTATTATAATTTTATAATAGAACTTAAAAATTGGGTTTTAATTTGGAAAAATGGTGGATGTTACACAAATGAAGTCCTCCTTCCTTCCCCCGGGCGGATTACTTCAACCCCTTCCAATTCCTCAAATAGTTTTCGAAAATATTGCCATGGAATTTATAACGGGTTTACCCCATCACAAGGCCAGACGGTCATTATGGTGGTTGTGGACCGCATGTCCATATATGGCCACTTTATTGGGTTGTCTACTTTTTTTACTAGTGTCACTGTTGCTAATGAATTTGTGGCAGAAGTGGTTCGCCTTCATGGTATTCCACTGGATATAGTCTCCGATCGGGATCCTCGATTTATGTCAACCTTTTGGAAGGAAATTCATCGACTTCATGGCACGACTTTATCGTCTAGCACCGCTTACCATCCTCAATCGGATGGCCAAACGGAATCTTTAAACAAATGTCTTGAGATGTATCTTTAAACAAATGTTGCTTTGTATCGGAATACCCCCCACATGTGGCTCTGCCTTTTACCGTGGGCTGAATATTAGTACAACACCTCCTATCAGACAGCTGCTAAAATGACACCTTTTGAAGTCCTTTGTGGCCGGAAACCTCTAACTATTAGTCGGTATATTTGGGATGCTACTGGACATCTTGTGGTGGAGGCTCAAATGTTAGAACATGATGCGGTTCTCGACTTACTTAAACGTAATCTGTCCCAAGCTCAAGCCCGTATGAAGTCTTATGTTGATCACCATCGTCGTGATGTTCATTATCAAGTAGGCGATTGGGTCTTTGTAAAGCTACAACCCTATCGCCAAGGCTCGGTGCGTCTCCAACGACATTCAAAATTAGGTCGTCATTATTTCGGACCTAATTAGATCTTCCGAGTGATGCTCAAATTCATAACGTTTTTCACGTCTCATTGCTCCGCAAATGTATCGGCAAACCGGAACAACAAATCACTCCACTGAATTTGGTTGATTCCACATCCACCTTGGTCCTTCGACCGACTACTATTCTTGATCATCGTACTCTCGATCAGGGAAATTGATCAGTACTTAGTTCAATGGGACGGGTTGCCTGCATCAAAGGCTACTTGGGAAGATAAAGTCACCTTATTAAAAGCATTTCCATCCTTACACACCTTGAGGACAAGGTGAATGTTATAGAGGGGGGTGAATGTTATAGAGGGGGTAATGTTGTGAACCATAAACAGAAAGATTGAAAGATTGCTTACCTTGACTCCACATCAAATTATAATTAATTAATTAGTTATGTAAAAGTTATATAATGAAAGAATGAGAGCAAATGAGGTCATAGAAAATAATACACAAGTTTGTTATGTTCTCTCTCTCATCTTCTTCTCTGTAACTTCCTATTCCCATCTTAATTTCTATTAGTATAAACCTTAATTTCTATTGATTGTCTCTACTTCTTATCATCATCCACTCCATATACACATTTCTTTGTTTATGCTATGGATTCATGTTACCATTAACCATATTTTTAAACAATGTACACCATAAACTCAGTATAATGACGAAGGCATCAAAGGACCGGATGTGTCATTGCAGAAAGTTATAACCCGTAGCCAATTTAGATCACGAATTCACAGGCCTGGACACTCAAAAAAATGTCACCAAATAACATCTCATATAAGGGGTGTTCACGATTTGGTTCAAGGTCAAACCATTAACTATAGTTCTAAGAACGGCAAACGGCTATTGTAGGTTCAAGATCATCACCATTACGTTGGCGCATATGTAAGCTGCTTAAGAAAAGAGAATCAAAGCAACAGCTGTTACAAGATAAAGGCATCATTCATTGATTAAATCTCAAATTTACCAAACTTTGATCATTCCAAGTACAGACTGATATGAAAATAACACATACATACTCTATTTGTAAGATATGGGACCCGATCTTGATACCGCAAATCTTGGCAACGGACTGGGACCTCGGCTACCAGATGTCGAGCCCTCAACAGACTTCACTTTCTGGCTGGAACTATAATCCAACGGACCAGAACGTCTCCCATTTCTATGTTTGAGATCAGTGCTGCGTGTATGCCCTTCATAGGGCTGATCGTGACCATGTGCTGATCCAGGCTTGAAGTAACCTGAATCATGACTCGATTGTGGGGTCGAATCACCATAAGGATGCCTGATGGCAGGTGAAGCATGACCCACGGACAAAGCTGGTGAACTGCGTGGTGATATGCTTAGAAGTGCCAGAGGGTTAGAAGGGGAATTTCCATAGTATTGACTGTATATGGAACGGAGGATTGCGTAAGGCACGTGCATTTCAAGAGTAGTTCGTGGTAGGTAAGGAGAGATTTCACATAATTGGTCCAAAAATATTAGCTTTGCCACCATATGAGACCTGCATACATGTACTAGATTTTAGTAATGCATGAAACTTCCTAAATCATTCTATTAAAAATAGATTATTCTTGATAATATAAGTTTTGTAATCATATTCGATGCAGAATCCCCTTTGTAAAAGATTACAAATCATGGACAAAGTGCATTTTAGGTCAGACCAGCCTGTAATGACCCATATAAAAGAATTACTATTTTGACCCTGACACGATAACCACCCATTTGGCAACCTCTATTTCATTTGTAGGCAAATCATGCTGATCGGTATTTATATTAAATGAACTATTATGATTACCTGTCGATTTCATTCCAGGAATCCAGTGCAATCCCTGCCGAAATTTTGACAAAAAGGTGTACCGTGGACTTTATGTTTGACTCAACAGATGTGCGATCTGGCATTTCAGGCTCTGCGGTATCACCAGCATGGCCGTTTAAATACAGACGTCGCTGTCGATATTCTCTTTCAACTCTAACTAGCTCACTTCCAGCAATCACGGCAGAAATACATCTGTCAATAGGTAGTGGTTGTCAAAATAAACAAATATCTTAGCAAAATAAACATCTTATTCCATTATAATAAACAAGCGAGAGAACCAACACAAAAGCAGATGTGTTTTTGGATAACCATAATTAGTTTCCAATAAAACTGGGAAGGACATATTACTCCATGACTGATCGATAGATATTCAAGGTAAATAAATATATAACTTTTCAGGTGGCAATTTTGACCCATTTATTTAATAACGTGGCCGATTTGGGTTGTGCTTTTACTCTTTTTTTGTCAAACAGGTCACAGGGGTTAGAAGTCGCTATAAAAGTCTATTTTTAAAGCATGCATCCTCCTAAATTCTTTTTCAAAGATCTAGCTTATTACTTTATTAACATTGTTTTTTAATTATAGTTAACACATAAAGGATTTGTAATGAAATTTATAAGGGAGAAGAATTGTTTATGTGTCAACCTACCCCTACTGGCCCACTTCAGCAGTCAAACACATAACAAGAATGACATTGTTTCAACCCAAACCTGTTTTGACCGGTTACTAAATCCACCTGGCACCCGTCCCCCCATCTAGCCACCTCTAATTCGTATGTGAAACAGCTGGAAGCACTTTACCTTGCCAAACAGTGAATATTAGTATTGAACCCACCCGTATCAACATTAAAGGCAGTAGTATTCCAGATATTAGAAGTCATAAAAGTGGCAAACAAGTAAGGCAGCAACCCCCATGAATTATCACTAGCACCACCAACATCCTCCAATATTTCTCTAACCCACTCAGAATCATGATCAGCCACCACCCCGACACCATTAGCCACCCTTCGCATCCTCCTAATTTCTTTTTTCTCAGGTATTTCGACTGGTAAATGTGTTGCAACCGCTGTTAGTAATGAGTGTATCAACGGTGCACCTTCAGCAAGCACGGCACCACCAGCTTCTGCTAAAAGTGAGTCAAAAGCAATGGCTTGACCCGCTTGAATACAGAATCCAATAACTGTTTCCACATCGATAATCTGTCTTACATTTGCTTCTCTTTCTATACGATCACCTGAGTGAATGCTGCCCAAAACCGCCTCTAATGCTTCCCGATTTGCCCTTAGTGACGTGTCAATGCAGTTCAAAAGGGCAGCTGTATGTTCTTTCATCATTCGGTCAAGCCGGTCAACACCATAGCCGCCAAATGTTCGGACAAAAGCTTGTAATTCTTTAAGGTCAGTTACCGCCTCTGCAAAATAACCGCCAACGGGCCTCGTACTTTTAAAACATTTATGAAGTGGTGCAAAGAGGATCCCAGCTCCGGAAACGTCTTTCACGATGTTGTCGACATACCAGTTGCAGACCGCCTCGATAGCAGACCCGGTGTGTTGGTCAGCAGGTTTGTCGAATGTGTGTAAAGATGAAACGGGCCCACAGAAGGACTCGCTCAATAGGACCTCCCGCATACCCTGTGTGAGGTCCATGCTGATGTGTTGCTCTGCCAGGTGGATTATGCTTACATGTCTACGGATTAGTGATTCAAGAACCGTAGGACGTTGAAGATCCGTATCTGATTTCAGTACAGCATGCAACCTTCTCCTGAAGTTCCCTAGAATGCATTCTCTCATGTACTGCATTAAAATAAACAAAGCTGAAATATCAGTTGCTGGGGATTATTGTGGGTAAAAGGTGGGATTTTCGACCCATTTGATAATGAACGAATCGATTCGGGTTATGATGTATCTCACCTCCCTCAAGACGAATACATGATTTAAAACACATATAGGCTCCATGTCATTCAAAACCGAGCAAAGATTTGTTAACCTCTGCATGGCAGCTTCTAACCTGCCAACAGACGGAATAGCTTACAAGAATGTTTGTGGTGCTTTCTTAAAGCATTCAAAGGTTAATGTTGTTAAGATGGCTTACATTTTAATGGAGTTATTACTTTCAGGATAACTTTCATAGCCTGGCAATTGCAAACCAGATACACCCCTTGGAGATTTTGCTGAAGGAATAGAAAGTCTAGATGTCATGTTCATGAGAATTGCTGCCTGCTCTGGAAGAAGCTGATAATTAAATTGTTCATAGTCAGTCTTATGCATTAATTATTTAATAATAGATATGAATTCGGCTAACTTGTAACGGACAAACAAGTAATTAACCTGCATCTCTAAAGAACCAAAACCTCCTTCAGAATCAAGGATGTTGATTAGCCCTTCCAATCCCCCCATAATGGACTCAATTAGGGACTCAACGTACAAAACAGCATCTCGACCAATTCTAGTGAGCTGCATTCAACCAAGCAACATTCACCACATCAAGACTAGTTGAGTGACAGGTCAAATTTTGAACTAATGCAGTTCCAATATTTTGGGTTGATAAAAATACCTCTTCTGGAACAATAGTAGAGGCACATTCTGGAAAGCTACTAGCAACACCAAGCCATGCACAGCAATGTTGGGGACGCCCTTCAGGTCCAAACATGGTATTCCTAAAAACCTGTATGATCAAAGAAATTGCAAATTCAGAGTAGCATACCTTGAAGATTATATGACAAAGTGTCTAATTATTATTATTATTCAAGCAGAAAGCTAAAACATACGGTTGTAAGATGTTGATGGTAGAAATACAGATTTTTAAGACTCCCATGTTTCGAAAGCTGAAATTCAAGTTCATCAACACACCTGGCTTGACATATCCAATTGGCATAACTATAAAATTTTACAGATATATTAAGTAAATAACTATAAATTAAAAGTATACAGCACCTGGACCAATTGTATAGAGCATTCCCTTCAGATAACAATCCTTCTTTTCCAGTAGACACTGTTGCTTTTTCCAAATGTCTAATGTTAATAGATGACCGGGCGGATGTAACAATCATCAAAACTGATAACCAGTCTTTACGTAGTTCCTGCTTATTATGAGTAAAATGTGTAAGTTAACCAATATAACATATCTTTCACAATTAAATGAATCACTTACCGATAGATCACATGTAATAGCAGAGATATTTTCACCCTGTGGTTTTGGAATATTCTCAAGATGCTCAACAATTTTTTGAAAAAGTCCTTTCAGAGTAGAGTCCAGATCAAGAGCCACCATGCCAGGTGTGTTGAGCAAAAACCGAATCCGGCCCGCTGATGAAGATAGATAAGATAAAGCATATCCTCTGACCGCTGCAAATCATTGTCAATACTGTAAATCTCACAAGAAAAAAGACTGAAACAAAAATACAGATTAAGAGAGAATTATATTTTGCATTCTTACCTGCAATATATTTGCGTACCAGACAGCAAAGGTGATCCATTCCATCTAACAAGAATCCTATAGTAGGATCACTTGCATTCTGCAGCAAGAAGTTGCCAGATGAAAGCTTGTTATCACATGAGGTGGTCACAACAATAAAGAAAAGGAAAGGAGCATAGCATGAAGTATGATGTCATAGTATTTTAATGATGTTATTTAGACTTACAATTTCTACTGCCACTATACGGTTGGCCTTTGACTTTGATGAACTAATTCCAACATGTTGAAAGTACCATAAGACTTCACTTTGTGCCAATGCCAGTGCAGAAAATACCATCTGTGAAAACAAGCAATTTGCAACAGTTCATAAAAGAAACTTTTAAAATCTAAAAGCCTTTAAAATTTAGGGAATAGAATATGCCTGAATATTAGGAGCCAATAAACTTGGTTGGTCGGTAAAGAAGAGAACCATCCTTCCAATCTCCTGCTTTAACAATACTCTCCTCTCATGATGAATTGCATCACAGGATAAAACTGCTTGCTCGTTCACTTCACTGCAGTAAATAAATAACCATATAAAGAATACTTATTAATTGCATTTTATCAGATACAAAGTGCAAACTCTAATTATCCTCATGCAATAATTATTCTCATGCACTACTTCTTTTGATACCTTATCATTTTCTCGACTTGCTTTGCAACACTATACTCTAAATCTGCTTCCTTTTGCTTTGTACGCCCAGATTTGGCCATTTTCTTTGATTCCAATATTCGTGGCAAAACGTATAACAGATAGTCCTCATGCAACAATATATACTGTATTTCAGAAATGAAACAATCATTAATTTCCTCAACATAGAAACAATCAAGATCAGCTACAATTTAGTGAATACCTCATCCCGATATAAAGTAAGAACTAAATTTTCCTTCAATACAACCTGTATATATAACAAGAAAATGGTGTAAGCAAGAAGATGGTGAACTGCTATCGCTAACAATATATAACTTTGGATCCTTCAACCAAACATAGTTGATAATAATATGACAAGAAAAAAAACATGTTTGCAGACATCAAATCAGTATGTTTCATCAGTAAGAAAAGCTTGTTAAAATTGCTTACCAAATTAGACAAAGAAGCACATGTATTATAGAATTCGTATCAAATAAAAAAACTTACATAAAAGTATGAACACTTTAAGTTCTTAATTGGCATGAAATTTGCATCAAATATAACTTACATAAAAGTATGAATACTTTAAATTATTATTGGCGTGGAATTTGTATCAAATAAAATTACATAAAAGTATGAATACTTTAAATTCTTATAGGCATCAAATTTATACAAAATTACTTAGAAAAGCATTGTACATTTGTACTCCTTGTACTTCTATGCTTATCTTTCTTTGATACAAGGAATTAATTAAGAGAATAAAATGATATGCAAGACCTTTTACACATAGAAAAAAATTCATAAGTCTAGAAATTGTACCATAGCAATATCAATGCTGGTTACTCTAAGAAGCTCATCAGGACAGACAAGATAGCCAAATAATGCCCACTCCCTATAAGAAGTTACATTTGCTAAATCTTGTGCTCTCTGTGAACAAAACATAACAAGGATAAGCAACATGAAGACACACAAGATTTGGGAGTATGTACATGTGTGTATGAGTGAATGGCTATATTTTTTGTAAGAAAATCCATATGTAACGATATCATACAGATAAGTACGGTCTCATAAAGGTGTGATATTTATTTAAATTCATGAGTAAAACAGGTACCATTGGATGTGCAGAGTTTGTGAGGATGTCAGGATATCGAGGATGAAAAGGACTAAGAAAACCCTCATTTCTAAGCTTCCGTGTATCTGTAGACAAAAATATAATGGGACCCACAGCCTCCAAAACCTGCAATAGATGGGTTTAGCACACATTGCAATTTAGTACAAAGAGACTATCATCAGCTTACTCAAGAAGCAAGTACATTAACGAATATCCAAGGAGATTATGTAAGGAAATACACATCTATTCATCAACAAATAATCAATATGCACAAGGGAAACATGAACCTATGTAGACAATTCTAGAATCATTGGGCAGATAATTATAAACATATCAGTACTTCCTACTGGAAAGAATCTATAAAGTTGACAACACAAGGGATTTATTTGAAAGTAAGACTGAATCAGCATCAAGAAAGAATAATTACCTCCCCAATGCGAGGACTAACAAAGTTCAGGTCTTCATGCAACCCCTTCAATGGTGGATCATATGCATCTATGAATTGAACCAACCTGTTAATCCAGGGGGAAGGGAATATATGAGTTGTAGCAGCGTAAAATTAGGTTTGGCATGCCATTTTAGAATTTTAAGCCAAACCCTAAGTAGTATAAATAGATTGATGCAAAAATTACAAGTTTATATGCATAGTAACTTAGCAAGTGCACATGAATGTAAAGTTTAAATCAGGTGAAGGTCATTAAATGATTCTAATTTCTTAACAAGAAGAAAGCAATTTCGCCATAACGATACAAATTATAAAAATCACAGGCTCAATCATTTGACTCATTTCTCAAGAAGGCATGGACATGAAAATATAGTTATTTATCAGATGAAGATAATTAAATGATTCTAAACAATAAGAAAACACTTTCCCATAATGATACCTATAATAAAAATCACAGTCTCGGTCATTTCTCAACATGGCATGGAAAAGGTTGTACATCTGGAGCAACATTTTCCTTGGCAACTGTAATCAAACAGTATAGAAGATTTTTCAGTCAATAAAAAAACAAGCATGCATTCCGTTAATTTTTTTACCTAGAAGATATCGTACGGAAAATTAATACATAAACAATAAGAAAAACATCAATCATACATGGCCTATAGACTTGCCTTCTCAGCAAAGAGATTGACACGGACAAAAGAACAAAAGAGATCCATAAATGCGTGTAAGATAAGAGAGTTCTGATGGGGCTGCAAACAGAGTAGATAAACAAAAAAAACTTAATAAGAAACTTTGATTACAAGATATTTATGGTTATAGGTTGATGATAAATAAATAAAAATTGAGTTGTTTTTTAGTTTCCATGTTTCTTTATTTTGAAATTATCACAAAATATATATTTCTAATAATTATAGCAGAAATATTATATAACTCACCAACAGGGTAATGACAGTGCTGCTGAGATCCAATATGAGTCGCAGGGCTTGTTCTCGGAATGCCATCATATCAAGAAGTAGCTACAAAATTTGGTTCTTATAAAAAAGGGTGTAATCAATTTTAATAAAAATCATGCTCATTGTAATTGACAACTTAATGCAAACAAAGAAGCAATTAGAAGCAAATAAAAGCTTATAAATTAATGAGTAAAGAGAGTACAAAAATATAAGAGAAGTTATAAACATGTCAGCAAATGCCTTCAAGGTTATGTTGGATTATATGGCAAGATCACTTAGTAACAAACGACATTTAGATTCATGACTGATATGACCATAATTGAAGGATAACAATGTGACTTGAAAATACAGATGATCCATGGTCATTAAGAAGGAAAACTAACTCAAATAGAAATATAGCAGAAGATAAGTCAATTTACTGAAGGTATTTAATAAGCATAATGATCATGTAAAGTATTGAAGTAAATTCCAAACCTGAATCCATGGTTCCAAGCTTTGTAAGTGAACTTCAGCTTGATCATTTAAAGCATCCAACGCAACCTTATCAACCTAATAAGAGTTATTGTAGGGTTTAGTTTTTCCTGCAGTATAAAGAATAAATCCCAAGAAATAATCTTATACTTACACGTTCAAGCTGCAATTTACTATGATGTTCCGGAAACTTCTTTGAAAGCAAGATGCATATCTTTGGACAGTTTGGGAAGACGCCTGCTTTCCAAAAGGCTTCAGAAAATACATGACCTACTGAATCAGGATAATCCAAGATTTGGTTCAATCTATAGATTTTAGCCATTAGTCCTTGTGCAACTTGTGTAAGCTGATATACCCATTGCATGTTCAACCCCTTATGTGATACTCCAGGAAGCTGGAATGATACTTCTGATCCATTGTTCCGGGAGGTTCTAGAAGGCATTGGAGTTCCCATTTCCTGACTCAAGTATTCACTCCATCTTGAAGGACCTTCAACCTCCCTTGCTCTAGGGGAAGTTGATAATGCTTCTTGTGCTGATAAATTCAGCCTAGATTTTGGCATTTGCATTGTTTTTTTCTAATCCAGTTCTAATATATCTGAAAATCGATAGCTAGCTTTCAGAAGTTGAAAAAAATGAAGATCAGATGTTACTACTACCAACAAAATCAAGTGCATTCTGCAATGAATTGTAAACAAAATGAATACCAGATGTTCAATCTCATAGTAAAACTCCACCTGCATTGGTTTCTTTTCCTAATGAGGTAAATTTGGTCACAGATCCAACTACAAGTAATGTTCACAATAAAGTTTGTAAACAAAAACGAACAAGCAGATAAAAAGAAAAAAAAACTACACTCTAACATGAGCAGGTCCCCCTTTCCCCTCACTCCATAAAGCCAAACATGTAAGCAATGTCAAAACTAGGGCTCAAACCATATCACGTGCATTTCACTACAGGCAACGAATTCACAACAAATCAACGAAACATCCACAGTGACATATTCCCTTACTCCTAATTCACAAGATGTCAACAATTAAGACTCCAATTTCGTAGAAATTCGCTCAAGAACAACATCCAGAAGCAAACATTCAACTGTGCGTTTGAAAAGTAGACTAGAGTTATGTCGATCCGTAACCTACAACCATGAGAATCAACAAAACGAGATTAGACGAAGAAGGAAGTGAAATGGTACCTTGAAAGATGTGAATTGAAGAAAGCGGACCCGATAGTTGTGGAGGTTGTGTGATTGAATTCAGATCTGGTGGCGATAAAAGGGGAGATTATGATGAAGTGATGATGAGGAGGTTGTTGATGTAATGATGATTTGCGCTGTGCGGAGCACTCACTTCCATTTTCATCTCATTTCATATTCACTTGTCCGACGCCGACCACCCTACTCCCATAACCACCCTCTACACTCCCTTTCATATCAAGTCAACAAACTATTTATCTCTTTATATTCTTATCACAATCACAATTTCTTTTATGTTAATTGAAACTTTGAATCTCACTAGTTTTTTTATATTCTTTTAGTGATCGTTACAAAACTACCTTTTAATAATTCATAACTTTTGAATAATTAACACCTAACATTGATGATAAAGAGATATCATTTAGATTTAACCTTTTAACTATTCGGTATTATGGTTAACTATTAACCATTTAGAGATTATGAATCATTAAAAGATAGCCTTTTAATGATGCTACCAAACAACCTATTGGTCTTTATAATGATGTAAAACAAACCGTTAGAGTGTGAATTTTTGACATGAAACTCTAGTTTTAGGTTAGAGCTCGTGTAGCGTATTGTATTTTGTTTAACGGATTATGTTTGACACGACACATTTTATATGATCATTCAACCTAAATGTGATGTCGTTTTCTTTAATATCATACATGTATGTTGAATAAGCGAGTTACACGTCACGTTTAACGATAGTGAATGTAACCTACTAAATAAATGACATAGTAATGCAGGTTTAACATGATTAGTTATAAACACTTGAAAAGCAACCAATTACATGACATCTTACCTTAATTATTGATATGGCTCACTAAACAAAGTTAAAGATAATAATACATAACTACGAAGATAAATAAAAGTTATAAAATATATAGTGACCATTGATTGCCAAGCTGTCACTAATGCACGATTGTCACTGCTTGTCAAACTACCACTAATGAACAGTTGTCAATGATGTTCGATTGTCACCAACTAGTTTTATTGATGAGTACAAGTTGTTGCTCATTTGAGTTACTACTAATGATCAAGAGCAACTTATTACCAATTATCAGTTAATTTTGTTAGATAATTTAATGAATTTTTCCATTAATCATACAAATTATATACAACTTCTAGTGTATAATTATTATGGCATGATAAAAAAAATCATGCAAACCAGACAGTGCAACCCCCACAAGAGTGTTACCTCATGTTACATTTATAATACTATGATGGATTTTCAGCTTGGAAAAAGTCATACATGTTATCACAACCTCACTCTTACCATGAAGACGAGGTATGGGGTGATTTGAGTTATTTTGTTTTCTCAAATAATTCGGCTTGGTTGTTTAATTTTAGACTGACATCATTTTTTAGTTATTTAGTATTAGACACTAAAGAGTTATGACATGAATTGTAAGGTTAGTATTGAAATTTAGAGTTTATCTTAACATATTTACTTACAAATGAGTTGATTTCACGAGTATTTTACATTAGATAGGCATATTTAAGACGTTTAGAGTATTCTTATAGCATCTCCATCTTTTATTTCATCCCTATATTTTTACAAATACACATGACTCCATCCTTTCCTTTATCGTCATACTCTAACCTCATATTTTAAAAGAAAATTAAACCCATCCCTCACGTTGTGTTCCCGAGTTTAATAAACAAAAGAAAAGAAAAAAAGTGAAAGAAACTTAACGAGAGAAAAAAAATGAAGAGAAATGAAATTAAAGAAAAAAGGAAATTGAAAGAAAGGAAAAAGCATTTTAGATTTGTGTATTTCAGAGTTCGAAGAAAATAAAAAGAAAGTAAGAATTTTATGGGTTTAATTTATTTTCTTTCCATTTCCTTCCATTTTGGAAGAAAAGTTAGAAGCGAAAATTATTGGAAATTTTCCTTTCATTTCCTTCCTTTAAAAACTCGAGAACACAAAGTTTTTTTATTTCATTTCATTTTTCCTTTTAAAAAAACTCAGGAACACAATTATTTTTCATTTTTCATTCATTTCTCTTCTTAAGTGAGACTCAGGAACACATCATCAGCATTCACTCTATGCATTTTATCACGAGTTGATGTGAATGAAAAAAAAAAAGATAAACAATAAATAAATAAACATTATTTAATAAAATGGAGATAAATATATGAAATGATATGTAGGAGAGTTTTAGAAAACCATAGATAAATTTAAAAAGTAGTTTTCTTAATTAAGTTATAAGGATTAATTAAGTTATAAGATTGAAGATAAGCAATGAATTGTAAATACTGTCAGTTAAAAATAGAAATGATTAAATTGGCATGAAACCCTCCAAACCCACACATGTTTACCTCTATTTTACTTTGTGATTTAAGTTAGAAAGTTTGCAATATGCCAAATCTGTTACATCCATTTTGATTAGGGTAAAATGCGAACCCACACTTTTTTAACAGCATCAGATGGTATTAAAATAGGGGACCAGCATTACCAGGTTGGTAAAGCCGAAAAGTAAACAGTTACAAGAAAATTTCTAAGGCAATTTAAAATTAAAATAATCAGGTTGAGAATCTCAACCTAATACATGTCATTATACTCTTTTTTTAATCCAAAAGAGGTTGTTGCTTTGATGCACTCGAATACTTTTTCTTAGCTCCATGATTTTCCTTCAAATAGCCTTTCATTTCTAGCTTTGCGTATGTAATACAAACTCCTCAATATTATTGAATGATTTGTATTATTAAATACTTTGTCTTTTCTTGAAATGCGAGAATTGTCTTTCTTTATATTGATTTGATCATATTTGTTAGAGTAAATTATTATTTGCATTTTTGATCTTTGTTTATTTTAACTATTTGCATCTCTGCGGTTTCAAAATTGTCATCTGACCCTTGACGTTTTATGTTATCTTCATTTGAGTCTATGTTGTTTTTTTATTTTATTTGAGTACAGATAACTAACATCGTTAATTTTCCTATTAACATTATTATTGAAAATACTAAACTACCACTTGCATTAAATAATAAAAAATAAAACTTGTGGGACCATTCATCAACATCTTCTTCTTCATTACCAACACACCCATCACTACCTCCACATCCCTCGTCACCACCACCACATCCCCCACCCCACCAATACCGGTAGGAGTTAGAGAAATTAGGAGAATATAAGATGCATTCATCGTCTTCTTCTTCATTGTCGTCATCTATAACTATAAAAACCAGTAACGCGTTCAGTATTTTATCCAAATTGAGTAATTTGGCGTTTGATTCGAATGCTAATCGATGGAGTTTTGATGGGTGTTCTTCGATTATGTCTAGTGTTCAATCTGATAGGAATTTTTTTTATTATTTTAGGGTGGTGGGAGAAGTAAATCATCGAAGATTATGGGTTCTTTGAGTTCAAAGAGAGAGAGGAGAGATAATGGTGGTGGTGGTGGTTGTGGTTAGTGAGGTGGTGGTTGTGGCGGCGACATCAGTGGCTGCAGTGGCAGTGTTGTTGTGGTGGTAGATATGGAGAAGATATATATATATATATATATTTATATATATATATATATATATATATATATATATATATAGGAGGGATCAAATGAAAACCACCTTTATAATTGAAAACTATAAAAATCACTTTCAACCAATCAAAATTTTTCTTTTTAAAATTTGTATTCTTTAATTAAAAGGTTAATAAGGTAATTTTAACATCCTTTTAATTTTAGTATCTTTTAAAATCCTGATTTATCTTCTTATTTAACTTATTTAATACATGAATATCTCATCATCTCCTTCATCTTTTGTCTCTGCTACAAACCGACCACCGCCATCCACCATAGAAACTTTTGTTCAACAAATCATGTATAAAAATAGTTTGAGGTGAGATATCCGATTTATATGTGAAATCGATTTATATGATCAAAATATCATCAAAGAACAATACTACCATCGAAGAACATGGCCATCGGCTCTATTCATAGCCTCAAATCAATTTGCATATGGATTCACAAATCCAGGTTTGTAAATGATTCAATTAATATGCGAAATCAGTTTTGATTGTTTCATCTTATACATTTAAAAACATGGGGTGGCGGCTAGAGTTCAATCTTGTGATCGAATATGAAGAAATGATTAGAATACAAGTGGATAGAAGTGGAAATATTTTGTCAATTACAATGAATCAAGTAAAGTAGACATCTTCCTTGTTATGTCAAGATGAAGATGAAGATGAACTAGATGGAAAAGTGGTATTCGGGTATGATACATATATGTACCCAAGACATATATGTAACCTTGTTAGGTACATATATGTAAATTTGATAGCTATTAAAATGACGATCGGTACATATACGTAACTGTGATAGCTATGAATATGATAATCAACTGAATGGAAAAAGGCATCATGGTATGATACGTATACGTACCCAGGTATATACAAGTAAATTAGTATTTTTATTTCAAAGTTTAAACTTATCAAGCTACATACTTACATAGGTGATGGATCAGGTTTGATGATTGGTCAAAAAAGATGATGCATCAAAACGGTGAGACGTCGAAAAAGATTATAGATGGTCGAGCAATTATCAAAGCGTCTAGTTTAGAACATGAAGAACAAACTATATTAGATGAACACTATTGTTACATATACGTAACACTGATATTACAATATACGTAACGCTTTTGTTACATATACATAACAAAACTGTTGCTTATACGTAACACTGTTGTTACGTGTATTTAACAATGTTTACTTATTTAATATCCTCTTGTATTTTTTGTGATATTCAACTTGTATTTTCATTGATTATAACAATGTTTCACTTGTATTTGGTTATTTATATATAACCGCATATGTGTATATGTAAAATTTTAAGTTTAGTAAAATGTTTTGTACTTGTTATATGTGTTATACCTACATATACATATATGACAATATTGTATATATATATATATATATATATATATATATATATATATATATATATATATAGAAACATTAATCAATATGGTTTAGATGGTAAAAAACTTTAAGATTGGATTTGATGATGAAAATAAAGTTTGACTAGGGTACATATTAGTAACACATTGTTTCATATACATAGAACATAGTACATATACGTAACACAATGTTACATTTTGAATTTACTCTTGTTTAACGTGGTTGCATCTATGGTTTTTGTTAATATTCAATTATACATTCAAAATTTAGTATAATTTAATGTTTTAAATTTAAATAATGTCAATAAAATAAAATAAAAGAGAGAATGAAAGGTTTTAATATATAAATTAAAAGAAATGAGAGAGAATGAGTGATTTTAGGGATTTTATTAATTTGAAAATATTTCCATATGATTTGTATTTATTTTGCCTATTATACCCCTACAACCTTTTAACTAAATATTTTAAACATCAATTAATTACAATCATGTCACTAAACAATCTCAAACATAGATAAAAAAAATCAATGGTTATAAAGTGGTTTTCTTAGTTTTTAATTATAAAAAGGTTTTCATTGGATCCCTCCCTTTTATATATATATATATATATATATATATATATATATATATATATA
>BJCM01069919.1:0-12802 GCA_018326385.1 Flaveria bidentis
CGACATGAGAAACTTGATGAAAATAAGAAGAATTCTTGATGAAGCTAGTGAGTACAGGACGACTCTGTTTGCCCTAATAAGGTTTTACATAATAAAAGTAACTCGATCATTTTACAAAATTTTTGCAATTGTTTTTAACAACTAAAACATACTAAAAAAAACCTAAAAGTTGTGAGTGTTATTCCTTTAGTTATCAGTAAGAATTATTATCACATAACATGATAGAGTTCATGTTCATAGAAATTAATTAATTGATCAATTAAATAAATTCCAAGTAAACGTACATCAATAACATGTCATTACATCATCAAGGCAAACTGAGATTCTTTTCCGTTAAGAAAGTACTGTTTGTTAACAAAACTAAAACTTAAATTAAGATAAATTATAATCACTCAATAAGTCATTCTAATTATGTTAGAAAAAAAAGAAGATTTGTTGAGTGAAATAACGTTACGCAAAATAGTGTTAAAACCAATGCACCAACATTCTGGTGTGTTGGTTGAAGAAAGTTCACCACAAAATTTAATATACTATTGTTTTTTACTTTCTATATTACACAATACAAAGCAACCAAAAAGGCAAATAGCATCAGGTAATGTTTATAATAATAATAACACGATAACCTATTATTAAAATAAACCGAATGATACCTCGATTATATGAGTGGATAAACTCTTTTAAGAGCGGGATCCAATAAGTTTATACTCAATTAGAATGAAATATTTTGAGTTAAGCCCCGAAGATCAAACCCATTCCCCGTAATTAAAATAAACTCGATCATAGGTATATGTGAGTTGCAAGTGAGTGAACAAATTTTGTTAGAATGTTGGGTGTTGTATCGTTTGAGGTTCTTCATTCTATCTTTACATAGAAGTATAAAGCTATTCGGGGTGTGTGAAATGGACCCAATAACAACTTTGATCGTTAATGGCATAACCTTATTTAAGCCTCATTTCGGGTCGTGACAAATTTTGCAAGCGACTTGCGGTGAAAAAAAGCTTCTTTTAAACTCGAAGGTGAAGAACCTATAAAGTCATAAACCTCTACTCTCACGATTTAAATCCAAACATGACCTCAAAAGTACCAAAAGTAAAGTAAAATTAGATTATGAACCTTAGAAATTACAAGCTATGAGATAGAAGCTTAAGAAAATCAATACTTTTACATAAAAAAACATCCGTAATGTGGCTCTTCACCGATTAAAACCATGTCAAAGTTGCTCATACGGACTGTCATAGACGCTCAAAAATATGACATCTCCTTAAAAATAAAATCTCACGCACATCTTGCCATCTCTCTACTCTACATTGATGTGATGCCCCTTGTTGGAGAGAGATAGAACATCCCTAATGGAGGTAGAACATTCTATTAGGGATTGTATGGATTAAATAACTTAACAAGAATATTATCACAAATTAGAGAGAACGATATACCAAAAATGCTTATGAATTTAACTATGTTGATTATTAAGTACGTTTAAGTTATAGTATACTTGACTATGTAATATTAAGGAGAGTTATTGAGTCTCATTCTAAACAAAATATTTAGAGTTGAGTCATAAGATTTTTTTAATAATGAGTTTCTTTTTAATAAAGTTGAGGGTGCGGTCATGTCTGAAAAACGAATAAGTGACCCGATTAAAATAACATCTATCATTTTTAAAATAATGTTTTATATTTGTCGTTTAAAAAAATATACGTATGTAATATTAAAGATATTGTAATTTAGAAAGAATTAATAAGATATTAATTGTGTTTTGACATTGAAAGAGACGCTACATAGTTTCGTAAGTTTGATTGATACGGAAAAGGAACACGAAGATCGATGCAAGTAGAAAACAAAATGAATAGGGTGAGGGTGGTCGGGGCCCCGATAACATGTACGCCGCCCGTCGTGTAGGGCCATCACGTGCGCATATGCGATGGACCGCACACACGTGAACACGTCGTTTACGGTTTACCCCTTCCTTCCTCCAATCCATCTTTATTTTAGCTTTGCGCTACATGTTCCGATGACAATAATCAATTCAAATTAGGTATTTCTGTAAGCGAGCTCAGCCGTGTCAAATTGTGTTTGCTTTCGAACTCGAAGCTTATTGAGTTTGCTTAGCTCGGGCTCGAAATTTTTTTTAATGAACTAAAAACAGTTCGGCTAGTGAAAAACTCGAGGTAGCTCGTGGCTCGTTTGAGTCAGTTCGATTTAAAAAAAACTAAAAATTTCACATTTCAATATATATGAAAACACAAAAATATATTTGAGCATTATGTTTTGCTGAGTACTCCGTATTTAGGGAAACAACAATCGTTATTTTGAATCTAAATAATTTTCTATCAAGTTATATATTTTTAAACAAAATATTAAATGTTTTTAAAAAATTCATTTTTAAAGAACCTTATATCATAATTATTATTTATAATAATAGTAATAACAGTAGTAATATATATATATATACACACACACACACACAGACACCAAGCCAAGAGCCGAGCTCGAACCGAGTTTACCCTGGCTAGGGTTCGACTCGTTTTAAATTTGAGCCAATCCGAGCTGACTTGCTTAGATACGAGCTTTTCTTGAACCGAGTTTTTTTCGAGATTTTCTCAAACGAACTTTTTGTACAACCCTAAATCAGGGTCGTACATTTGTTGCTTAAAAAGTAGAAAAAGATGGTAAAGTGATTTTGGATTCAAACCACACAAAACATGTACTAGCTAGGAGTAATGTAGGAATATAGTAGATTTAATCATTTATCATTAGGTAAACAAAATTTTATAGTCTAGAGAACTTTCGTTTTTGAGAAATCCAAAACTTATTCAAAGCGCAATTAGTTCTATATGAAATAACTAGTTTTAGTAAATCGGTGTATTACATGAGTTGAATAAATAAAATATTAATATAATAAAATTTATTAATTTTAAAATGATATTCTCAGATATGATATGACTGAACTTATGTATGATGAATGACTATAACTAATAAAACAGTGATATCAACTTTTTAAAATTTTATTTTTATTTTTCTTGAAAAAAAATAAACATTTTGTTTTTTTAAACAAATCGTATAAAATGTCATTTTAAAATATGTTCTTATTATAACTCCCAAATTAATTATTTTTATTTTTATAATTGACTTTTAAAAGTACCAAATTTTAAAATATTTGTACTTTTAAAAAAGTTTTATGCTTTAGAACAAATTATTATTTTATAAAAAAACTATTTATTTAAAAATAACATTAATATATAGATTTTTTTAATTTATTAAGTGTAAAAGAATGTTAAATAAGATTATTAGTAATTAAGATAATTATTTAAGATGAGAGAGAGGTGAGAAAGTTTTGGTAAAAATGATTGTGGTATTGTCTTGTGTCATCTCAAGTTACTCGTTTATTAGAGTAGGAAGATAAAGGTGATGAATAATAACATAATACTTGATAAAATGACTCCTTTCGATTTTATGGTTTGGCGGCAGGGTCTCTTTTACTCTTTTTGTGTAGTTTAAGATGGAATTATCATCAAAAAGTTTATATTCTTATAACATGTTACACATTCACCCCCTCGGATTTTTTCTCAATTACTAACTTATACATGTTTTCTTATACTGTGAAGTACTAAAAGCCAAAACAAGTGATAACTTCTGAAGTTAAGTTTCTCACATAGTTCTTCTGAATCTTAGTTGGAATCTTCCGAAGGTTATGTTTGCTTCGAAAGAGATTTGAAGTTTACTTTGGATATCTTCCGAAGGGTATCTTCCGAAGGGTTATTTCTGTTCGAAAAATATAGTATAGGGTCCTTGGTTGTAAACTCTTAATATTCGTTGAGTGTGTCTGTTATAGTTAGTTAAACACTATAAATAGGTAACTGATGTAATTGGTGAGGGGATCCGAAATCATTCTAATAATTCTAATCATCTGTAAAATCTTGTTCACAATTTCATTCTTTCTTGTATCATATTTGTATTGTTGATATTCCGCATTCGTGTTCTCAATTGTTTTTTCAACAATTGGAATTAGAGCTTGGTTAGTGGCTCAATTAAGGATCAAGATTCAATCAAAGATCAATCGGCGGCAATAATGGTGTTTACAAAGTTCGAGGTTGAGAAATTCGATGGGAAGAACAACTTTGGTTATGACGATTAAAGATAAATTCATTACTCGTTCACCAACGAGTGGTGGATGCCTTGGCCAGAGAATCCAAGTTGCTGAAAATAATGTCAAATAAGGAAAAGAAGGAGATGCTAGAACAGACACACAATTCAATCATCTTGAACTTGGGGGACTGAGTACTCAGAGAAGTGTCGAAAGAGACGTCGGTTGCAGGGATCTGGTCAAAATTGGAGAGTTTGTACATGACGAAGTCTTTTTCGAACAGATTGTATCTCAAGAAACGGTTGTACACATTCTAAATGGCACCTGGCAAGTCAATTGAAGATCATACTGATGAATTCAACAAATTGGTGTTAGATTTTGAGAACATCGAAGTTGTATTGGATGATGAAGACCGAGCAATCATATTCTTGACATCTCTGCCATCATCTTATAAGGAAGATGGTAGAGAGGGCTTGGTAGTCAGGAGTAGATCTGAACAAATGAACTTCAAGCCAAGAAGTGTCTTAAAGTCAAGATCCAAGTTTAAGAGGATATCTTATGTGTGTAGGTTAGAAAAGAACTTTAAGAAAGATTGTTCTGACTGGAAAAGAAAGAAGGGTGAATCAAGTGGTTTAAAATCTCATTCAGGACATAATGCTCAAGATGACTCTTCTAATGGGTATGAGAGTGCAGATGTGTTAGCTGTTACAAGCAGTGGTAAAGAGGATAAGTGGATGATGGATTCAAGGTGTTCATACCATATGACGCCTGTGAAGGAGTTCTTTAAATATTTGAAGTTTGAAAATCTTGGATCAGTGAAGATATGGGATGATAGACCTTGCAAGATTATGGGTCATGGTATAGTGACTCTAAAGATGAAGAATGGCATGGAAGTGTATCTTCATGATGTAAGGTATATCCCTAGTTTTAAAAGAAGTTTATTGCCTTTAGGGTTGTTGGAGAGTTCTGGTTACCATTTTAGTCTTAGAGATGGTAAGGCTAAGGTGATTAAGGGATCAATGGTAGTATTATCTGGTAGTAGAAGAAATAATAATATCTATCTACTAGATAGTACTGGTGTAGTAGAGCCCTAGGTGGCGACTGCCTTAAGTGATAATAGTTCAAATGCTATGTTGTGGCATAAGAGGCTAAGTCATATCAGTCATCAAGGATTGGTGGAGTTGCAAAAGCAATTGGTAATGATTGAGCTGAAGAGTTGTGATTTTGGTTTTTGTAAAACTTGTATTCTTGGGAAACCCAAGAGGGTAAAGTTTACAAGGGCTAAACATATCACAACTGGGGTATTGGATTACATTCATTCATATTTATGGGGTCATGCTAAGGTTTATTCTTTGGGTGGTGCTAGATACTTTATGACCTTGATTGATGATTTTTCAAGAAGAGTTTGGGTGGTTATCTTGAAGAATAAAAGTGATGCTTTGAGCAAGTTCAAGGAATGGAAAGTCCTTGTGAAAACTCAAACTGAAAGAAAAATCAAGAAGCTAAGAACTGATAATGGGTTGGAGTTCTGCAATCTTAAGTTTAATTAGTATTGTAAGACTCATGGTATTGCAAGACATAGAATTGTGCCAATTAATCCACAACAAAATGGTTTGGCTGAAAGGATGAATAAGACTTTGCTTGAAAAAGTAAGGTGTATGCTGGCTAATTCAGGGTTACCTAAGATGTTCTAGGTTGAACCTATGACAATTGCAACTTATTTGGTCAATAAATCTCTGTCAGCAGCATTGGACATGAAGACACCTATGAAGGCATGGTCAGGTAGAAAAAATGACTATGTGGGACTAAAGGTGTTTGGATCTTTAGCTTATGCTCATGTTAGCCAAGGGAAGTTGGAATCTAGGGCTGCAAGTGTGTATTTATAGGATACCCTGAGGGTGTAAAAGGGTATAGGTTATGGAGACTGGATGGTGGCAGACCTAGGGTGATAGTGAGGGGAAAAGGTGTTCAGAAGTTGAAGAGCAGAGTGGGATTCAGACTGAGGTGGAGCAGCAAGGTGTGAATGATAAAGGTGATGATCAGGGTACCTCTGATAGCCAGGGAGATGGTATAAATGATTACCAGTTGGTTAGGGATAGACAAAGGAGACAAATGGTGCCTCTACTCAGGTATAGAGAGGGGATGGATTTGTCAGTGTTAGCCTTTGTTGCTGCGGAAAAAGAAAGCATCTATGAACCACTGTCATACTCTGAAGCAATTTTTATGAATGAAAGCTCAAAATGGTGCAAGACCATGGAAGAAGAGATGGAATCTCTATATAATAATGGCACATGGGAGCTTGTTGATAAACCTGAAGGTCACAAGTCTGTGTCATGTAAGTGGTTGTTCAATCTGAAAGATGGGATTTCTAAAGGTGAACCTTCTAGGTACAAGGCTAGATTAGTAGCTAAGGGATTTACATAGAATCCAGGGGTAGGTTATAATGAAATATTCTCACCTGTGGTGAAACATTCATCTATGAGGGTTATGTTGTCATTGACTGCTTCTATGGATATGGAGTTACATCTGCATTTTTGCACGGGAAGTTAGATGAAACCATCTATATGAAGTAGCTAGAGGGGTTTGAGGTTAATGGGCAGGAAGATAAAGTATGTCTACTTAAGAAGTTCTTGTATGGGCTAAAGCAATACCCTAAACAGTGGTATAAAAGGTATGATGAACATATGGTGACTAATGGGTTTAACAGGAGTGGCTATGATAATTGTGTGTATTTTAAGGAATACAATGTAAACAATTTTTTTGTATTTGTTGTTGTATGTTGTTGTATGTTGATGACATGTTGGTGGCTTGTCCTGACTTGAAAGAAATTGAAGCTACTAAGAAGATGTTGATGTTAGAGTTTGAGATGAAAGATCTGGGTAAAGCCAAGAAGATATTGGGCATGAAGATCAAGAGAGATAGGGAACACAAGGTGTTTAAGTTGTCTTAAAGGTCTTACTTGGAGAAGGTACTAAGTAACTATAGGATAGATGATGTGAAGTCAGTAATTGTTCCTATAGGTGCTCATATTAAACTGTCAAGCTCTGATTGTCCTAAGTCAGATGTTGAAGTTAGATATATGGAGAAAGAACCTTATGCCAATATTGTTAGGAGCTTGATGTACTTGATGGTTTGTACAAGGTTGGATATTGGGTATGCTGTGAGTTTGGTTAGCGGGTATTTGTCAAATCCGAGTAAAGCTCATTAGGTTGCTGTGAAATGGATCTTGAGTTATCTAAGGGGTACTAAGCACTATGGTTTAGTGTTTGGGTGTCATGGACATAGGAAGTATGACATGATTGTTGGTTATGTTGATTCGGATTTTGCCAAGGACCTGGATATAGGTAGATCTATTACAAGATATGCATTTCAAGTATTGGGTAACTTGGTTAGTTAGAAAGCTCAATTGCAGCATGTAGTGGCATTATCTACAACAGAGGCTGAGTACATAGCATTGACTGAGGGAGTCAAGGAAGCTATGTGGTTGCATGGCTTTGTTTCTGAGTTGGGAATTAAAGTTGCAAACTTAGTGGTGTATTGTGATAACAATGGTGCAGTCTAATTGTCAAAGAATAGCTTGTTTCATGAGAGAACAAGACACATTAATGTGAAGTTGTACTTGATAAGGGATGTGGTGAATGCTTGGAAGGTGAAAGTGGAATGTGTGTCTACTTTGGAAAATCCAGCAAATGTGTTTACAAAGTCTCTACCTGGTATGAAGTTCAAGTTTTGCTTGGATGCATTAGGAGCTGGTTAAAATATTGTTTTGGATTTTAAGGTGGAGATTGTGAAGTATTAAAAGCCAAAATAAGTGATAACTTCCGAAGCTTAACATAGTTCTTCCGAAGCTTAGTTGGAATCTTCCGAAGGTTGTGTTTGCTTCGGAAGGGATTTGAAGTTTACTTTGGATATCTTCCGAAGGGTATCCTCCGAATGGTTATTTCTGTTCGGAAGATATAGTATAGGGTTCTTAGTGTAAATTCTCAATATTCGTTGAGTGTGTTTGTTATAGTTAGTTAAACACTATAAATAGGGAACTAATGTAATCGATGAGGGGATCCGAAATCATTCTAATAATTCTAATCATTTGTAAAATCTTGTTCACAATTTCATTTTTCTTGTATCATCTTTATATTATTGATATTTCGTATTCGTGTTCTCAATTGTTTTTTCAACATATACACTGTTCAATCTATAACTTATATCCAATATGTTATTTAAACTAACCTCTAGAAGAATTTTTTCCCCATACCATGTTACCCCTTATGATATTCAAACTAATCTCTATCTTTTATTGTTTTACTCTTTTTTTCGTAATTACAATAAGCGTCCATAATTTTATTTCAAATTATTCAAGTTATAGATTAGCCATCATAAATATATATAAGGAAACATAATGTAGTTAAAGCTATGTGTTACTGGCTTGACCATCTTTGGTCGCACCCTCTTGTGTCCCTCCAACCATGACTTCTAGCGTCCATAATTTTATTTCAAATTATTCAAGGACTTGACTCAAAGAAAGTGACTATAGTTATGGCTTGAGAAATGAAAACATTTTTTTCTTATTTTTTTTAAATTTCAATCAAGAATATTGATTTTGACCAGTAAGGTTTAAAATTTTTAAGTTTGATCACTAAATTATTTATAATAAAGATTTATTTTTTCTAGTCTGATCACTAAATTATTCATAGTGAATATTTAGTTTTTCTAGTTTGGTCACTATAATGCTTTTGAGTTTCACTACCAAACTTTGATTTAATGGTTTCAGACAAGCCATACAAATAACGACTAAAGTAACACTATGTTACGTGTGGGATAAATAATCGAACTCCCGTCGTGTAACGTGAGGATAAAAAACTAGTTAACTTCAAAATCATTTGAGCTTTTTCTTTGCTTTTAGCTAAGTTTTTATATTAGTCTTTTAGATATTTCATAAATGGCATACGTTTATACATAAATTAGTTGTTGCGAAAATAAGCATTATACTTTAGAATAATATGTGTTGTTAGTAAAAATATTTCGTAATTATTATGACTTATTTGTTTGACAAGTTGCTGAACATGTAGCTTAAAAAGGGTAGGGCACAAGGGAGGGGAGAGGAGGTTCCGTTGAATGGTGAAAGGTTGAATAAAATAAAATTTTAGAAAATAATAGTAACCAACTTATCGTCATTGAGATTATTAGTAAAAACTTGACCTTGAATAACCATCACAACGCTAGTAACAACTAAGTTGCTGCTAAAAAGCATGACATCAGTAGCAATAAAGCTAATAACTGACAATCGTTGAAGTAATAACGATCAACCAATAACCACCAATTGAAACATTATAATGGTTCATTTCCTATATAAATGGAATAATTTAGAAAACTATCCAAGTCATATGAAATTTTAAATGAACACTACACCTTCAACAAAGGGAAATCAGGACTGGACCAAGAACTATAAATCAAATTATGATTTGTTTTCATACATAGCTATTGAATATATGAATCATCTCCACTAACTATCGTCTGATATCATCTGCAGACAAAGATTGTTTACAACTTAGGTGTTTGAGAACCATCCCCAAGGCATGAATTAAAGATATTTTGACTGATAATATCAGTGCAAATCTTTTTCATTTGGTTCAATCAAATATCAACCATTAGCTAATAGATTTATTGCTTATTGATTTTGCTTAAGAAACAACCATACTTTCTTTCCAAAATAGTTGATATTCGTAAACAACTCGATTTTCATTCTCCCTTTATTAAAATGGAAAACATACATAGTAATATTTCAAGGAACCCCAGTAATGTTAGTATTTACTTTTAACAAGTATTAACCCCGCGTTACGACGTGGGCGTAAAACCGTTTTAAAATATTCCCAATGTCATGTTAGCTATCACCAACATAGAAAAAACTCGTATTAAAAATCAATAAAGATGAAAAACTGAAACTGAACGGAAGGTAGACATAAAAACATTAAAGCACGTACTTAAAGCAAAGTCGATCTAGGATTCACACGATATGATGTTGTCGTTAAATGGGATTTTTTTTGCATAACGTTGAATTTCATGGCCACGTTAAAGCGTGTTAACTCTTAAAATTTAGGCCTAAATGTAAAACGAAAAATTTGAAAAATATGAAAAATATATGGGACTAAAGTTGAAATTAAGAAAATATAAGAGTTAAATTATAAAATATATAAAAGTATTGGGATTCAAAAAAAAAACAAAAAAAAAACCTTTATTGCTCATTGTGTAATATTTATGCATTCCTAAGTTAGTAATATATTAATACTAATAAAAAATATTTTTTTATCCATTTTTAACCCATCTTTTTGTAACTTGTCAAAATTTTACATATTTACATATTTATTTCCCTTCCAAATGGTATTATACTAATTTAAATACTAATACAAGTTTCTCACTCTTACTAAAAAATAATTTTATTAATTGTATAATTCTCTCTCTTATCTACATTTTTTGAAAACAAACTATATTTTAAAAAATATATATTTTATTAAAAAAGTTGAAAAATTACATCTTTCAATTAAAATATAAATAATAAAATACAAAAATTTTATCTAACATAAAATTTTCTAAAACACTAAACCTTTTCTAAGTAAATATTTTAAATCATTTTGTTTCTAAAATACTATAAAGGTGTATTTTTTAAAAATAATCTTATTAAAACAATCAAAATAATTAAAAATCATAGTTAAAAAAAACAAGATTTTGATAAAAAATAATTTTTTAATCAAAAGATCTTAAAAAGAATGTCTAAAAATGAAACTATTTAGATAAGAGAGTTATAAATAGTATAGTTGTTTTATTTCTTGAACTATTCGTATATATTTTTTAATTATATTTTATATTAAAATATTATAATTTAACTTTTCATTTTGTTACTAACTATAATTCATTTAATTAATGGGTTTTTAGTCTATATATCTATCTATAAAAAAACTAAAATAAACATGAAACAATTGTAAGCCTTATCATACTAATTTTCTCATTTATTTATATTAATAATAATAATAGTAATTATAATAATAATAATAATAATAATAATAATAATAATAATAATAATAAATACTATTAATTTTATTCTTACCATTTTCATATTAAAAAATATATAATTTAATAAAAAAAACCTGTCTTTTATTAAAACACATTTTTAAAAATAAATTTTTATAAAATACATAATACAATGAACTTTTCCTTTAAAAATAATTTTTCTTAAATTTAAATATTTAAAAATCACAATTTTTTTATAAAACAAAGTTTACGAAATATACATTTTTGCTTATTTACTTAAAGTAGCTATTTATATGTAATTATAATCATATTTTATCTACAAACATGATTTTATAATGCATAAATTTTGATTACTAATTATTAAATATTTTATTTATTAATTTCGTGTAATATACGAGGAATAACCTACTTAGTAATATTTAAATAGTTTGTAAACGTACCTTCAATATCTTCTTTGAATGCAGGGATAATAGAAATACTGAAATACACAATCACCAGACACCAATCCCATAGTGGGCTATAGCCCATCTCTTGTGTGTATTTGGGCCTACATATTACCTAGAATAAATAATACATATAGAGTTTGGGCCAACATAATACCTTAGAAGGCTAGATTGCTAGAAATCTAGAATAATTTATAGTTTTTCACTTTTTCATATTTTGTATGCAATTCCATTTACACGTTTTTTTTCTTAAACTTTAAGAGGAGATGGAGTAGTTACGGGCTTCTCAGATTGTCGCATCAGATTTTCTCAATTTCCTTAGGTTTTTTTTATCATTTTGCAAGGCGTCATTCTATTTTCCTTATATTTTCATAGTGTGTTGTGAAAGTTGTACTGTACAACTTCTAATACACAAGTAATTCGGTGGTGCTCGGTGAAATATTTACCAGGTCGAGAAGTTAAAATTAAAAACAAGACTGGAAGGTTGATACGCTTATAATTCTTTAACACATCATTTAATTGAAAAGTTTATACGTTTATAATTCTTTAAGAAATAGTCGTTAAAAAAATCTATTTTTACTAATATACAACTACAATTTTATTTTGTAATCAATACGTATTAAATAATGAAAATTGTCATGAATCTTAATATTTTCTACGTACATATTTTTTTATTAAAATCAATATAATTTAAATATTCTTTTAATGAAGATAATTGTTGAAGCAACCACAACCACAAAACCTACATTCTTCACTTCATGTTCCATACTTTCATCTCATCTCATGCAACGTTTCCGAACAAACCAACAACGATGTCACACAACCCAAACAAAACCTTAATCTTTACCTACGGCACTCTCAAACGAGGTTTCCCTAATCACCCATTAATGGAGGACTTAATCTCCCACAACAACGCCGTTTTCATCGGCTCTAATTACATCACCGATCTCCATCTCCCACTAGTTCAAAGTCCCTACGGCATCCACAAGTTCAAGTGCTCATTTACGTCACGTGCACCTCGTCGAAGTATGCGTGCATGGATTTGAAATACAAGCTGCAAGCTACTATGTTTCTCTTATTTTATTCCATTATGTGTTTTATATTGTTAATTGCATGTATGGGTGTGAGGGAATAAAGGAGGTAGTGGGATGACCCTACTCTCCACGTTTTAGGTAGTGCTTTATGTGGTAGTTGCATTGTAACCTTATTTAAGTTTTGTTTTTCATTGAAATAGATAGCAGAGAAAATTGCC
>BJCM01069921.1:0-22668 GCA_018326385.1 Flaveria bidentis
GCTGATATGTTAACTAAACCTCTTGGTCGGAGTCCGTTTCAACAACTACGATCCAAGATTGGAGTCTCCAATGGATCCTCCATCTTGCGGGGGCCTATTAAGGATATCAAGGATGCCAACTCATAATTGTATAATCATTGTATATTTCCGTTTATATGATCAATTTACATTCAGGCAATAATTTAGTCAATAGGTTTCTATAGTCCTAGCCATAGTCCTAGCCTTATTATTCTTGTTTCCATTCTTGTCTCCTACTGAAACTCTTATAGCAGGCTATTTAAAGCCTTTGTATCTTTGTAATGAATTAACCTTTTGCATAACATATTTTAATATTTATTTGAACACACGTCTTCATCCGAACCACTTCTAGTAAGTTCAAACGACCTTACTTTCCGTTCGAAGACAACTCTATTAGATGTGACATTTTAGAAGCAAATGCTAGTCAATTCTAGAATCCCTTTTAATAATTGCAATGGGCAGTTGACAGATGGTTCTTGTTTTGGTTGGATATTTATAAGCCTACTAAATACAATCTTCGTATTTTTCCATTTCTGTCCTCTGTGCTAGAATTATAACACAATTTTAAAAATAGAAGATAATTTGATTTATGTTCTCTATGCAATCTTCGATCGTATCTTTCCATTTATGTTCCATTTATAAATTCCTTGTCAACGGTGATCATACTATTTAGTAGAGCTTTTGTCTTTTCAAATATAGTTCAAAACCAATCATATATCTAAATTAGTTTGGTATAATTTAAATGTAATGTCTATTTATTGTTTCAAAAAAAGAAATTACTTGATGAGACCGTTAATATTCACTTACTTTATTCTTAGGGGACGTTTGGTTGGAAGAATGAAATAAAATTGAGAAATTAGTATAATTTTCAAGTAAAATTATGTTTAAGTGGGTAATAAAATGTAAAACCCAAGGAAATGTTTTCCCTTAAATTCCCTTAATTGGTTGTGAGATTTCAAATTTCTTCTCTAGGTAGAAGGATTTTGAAATCCCACAACCAATGAAATTTGAGGTGAAACATTCTCTTGGATTACTTTTAATTGTCCACTCAAACACAATTTTACTTAAAAACTATACTAGTTTCTCAATTCCATTCTATTTATTACAACCAAACGCCCCCTTAGGGTTTTGAACAACCATAGATAAGCATTCAATTTTAAATATGAATGATAATCATGTTATGTTGATGGGTTGAAGTTAATAAACTCAAATACAATATATATATTTATTCATGTAATTAGGGTATGAGGTGTATTTTGTGAAAGGACACCCGTAGGTGCAACGTGAGTGGAACACATTCACTAATACACATGTATACATATGTAAGTGTATTTGTGTATCAGAGTCACACCTAATATTGCACAATACTCCTCTCATCCGTGATTGATGAGTGAAAGCTTATGTCGCCTATGACTCATACTCACACTCAGAGAGAATACATTATACGTTAAAACTTCAAATACATCAGATCTAACTCGAACACCTTTTGTACCCTATTTATGTAAACGGGTCAAACGATATGATTGTTTGTCAAAAAGCCCGTGGGACCCTGGGGCAAGTCCATACTCTACAGTGCTGTAAGTATATAACTTGAGAGAAGATGAGGGGTGGTGTATGAATTGCTAGCCATGTATGATGCTTACTTCAATAACAAGTTCACAAATTCCCTTGTCTTTTACATTTTCTTGTTACTTTTGCTTTTTATTTCACCCTTTCTTTTCATCTGGGAACTCATCAACACCATACGTTCATGTTTCCAATATCATGAAAATGTGTCGGGTAAAGTGGTTTTGATCACCGGTGCTTCATCCGGACTTGGAGAGGTATGCACGTAAATCCTAGACCTTAATCGTAACTTAATTATCGATTTTTTAATTTGCTATATAAATTTGCAGCTTATGGCATATGAGTATGCAGAACGAGGGGCATAGTTAGCACTTATCGCGATAAAAGAACCTGAGAGTCGACTCAAGCAAATAGCAGATAGAGCTCATGAACTCGGCTCACCTGATGCTCTTTTTGTGTTGGCTGACGTGTCAAAAGTCGAGGAGTGTAGGATGTTCGTGGATCACACCATTGATCATTTTGGTCATTGTGGGTAACCATTAACCTCCAAAAAAAAAACTACTCTTCACCATCACTTTGTGTGAATTAACATAACATGCTAATCGATTCCATCTTAGTGGATCATCTTGTTTGTAATGCAGGAATTGGACCCCTTTATTCTATCAACCATGATGTCACCAAATATGCACCTGTTATGGTATATGATCAGTGATCACACTATAAAAATTTAACACACAAAACAACAATATATAATTTTATAGTGACCACTCACATGGCTGGGTTTACACATATTGTAGGACATAAACTTTTGGGGCTCGGTTTATCCAACTCATTTTGCGATCCCACACCTCATGAAAACCAATGGAAAGATCATCGTCAATGCCTCCGCTGCTGGAGTGTTGCACCCACCGAAAG
The DNA here is from genome assembly GCA_018326385.1 of Flaveria bidentis. Classification (NCBI taxonomy): domain Eukaryota; kingdom Viridiplantae; phylum Streptophyta; class Magnoliopsida; order Asterales; family Asteraceae; genus Flaveria; species Flaveria bidentis. The sequence goes on from BJCM01069921.1 coordinate 2,500, forward strand.
GCGGATTCTACAATGTAACGAATCCGATCCACTTAACTTTATCATGTTATCATTATCATGTAATCATAATATATATGCCATTCTACTTTTTAAGTCTAACTCGTATTACCAACAAGAAAACGATGATCGTACCGAATGTTTCTCAGGCAAGTAAAGCAGCATTGATAAGCTTCTATGAATCCCTTAGATTTGAAGTGTCACCGACAATAAAAATAACAATTTTGACACTTGGGTTCGTACAAACAGACCTCATAACCGCCAAATATTCTACCAAGGGAGTTGGTGCGCGATTAAGAAAAGTAAGTTACACTTCTTTCAATTTTCAACACGTCTATTTACCAATGCTAAAAGCCACTTTGAGCAGGACATCAAAGACATAGTCCCAACAATGGAAGCTGAACCATGTGCGAAAGCCATTGTTGACGGAGACTGCAAGGGAGCAACATCCATTACAGAACCGCGGTTCTATAAAGCTCTCTTCTTGATCAAGTTCTTGTTCCCACAACTACACAGTTTCTACCTTAATATTTGCTTCCCCTCAAAAATAAAACACTGAAAAGAGATTGATAAACCTTTGCAGCATCATTGGCAAACAAATGTTTGTGTAATCATTGGTTCCTTACTAACTATTATAATCAAAGTAGACTTCTTTAAGTGATTGCAGCTTACTTATGATGAGACTAATCTCTTTGTGAAAGTATTCATATGAACCTTCTTTCTTTCACTTGATTGATCCAAATCTACCTAATGAATGCTGCAACCAACTACTGTAATAGTTACTATATGAATAAAATTTCAAGATGTGTTTATATCCATGGTAGGCAAACATAAGAATAAATGTCTATGTTAAAATGTGTAACACATTGTTGAGATAATAAATTTTTATTAAGTAATAAGAACTTATCAACTAGTTGGTATTGGTAGGCCTATAAGAACATAATCATGCTGTAAACTTTTCGGTTTTAAGTCAAGCGCTCATCTTTAAAATCGAAAATCATAACTTTTTTGAAAAACTAAAATGTGGTAGAGTTTGAGAAAAACATTACATATCATTATTTGCACTCAACTTCTAATTGATATTGAGGGTGCAAGTTGTGACCAAAACATGGTCCAAAAGAAAGTTAGTAAATAAGTACATCAAAATGAACAAGTTATAACAAGACCCATCTGATACATCTTGAGGCGATATCATACATTCCTAATGTTTTAGGTGATTTACTGAAAACTATACACCATAACATTAGCGGATCAAAATTAATAAATAAAGGGTTTGTGTCAATAGCTAACGGAAAACATTTGAAAAAACAAAGACGTACATTTTCTAATATGGATACAGTATGTAATTCAATTCAATCCTACATGTAAATACATGTAACATTCTATATATCATTTTGACAAAGTCAAGGCCAGATCATGTGAAACATCACCACCGCATGGTCGTGTGCAATCCTATCATATTTATATTGAAAGCATACAAAGGCCACGTTTTGTGAAAGTATCACCACACAACTGCAAGGCATACATTATTAGAGATTTGGTTTTCATGATTAGGAGACGTACATCATAGTCATATGGTTAAAACATAGTTCTTTGTTTCCTGCCAATTTCAATCAAAATAGTTCATTTTTCGCAAATCATTAAGTTTACCTCAAAGTAGATATGCACAAAACCGGTTGAAATTAACCCTAATAAACCTCGAAAATGTCAAAAATAAACCCGAATCAACAATCTTAAAACTTTGAAATGTAGCTTGAACTGATACATGCCTATATGCTCTGGTAATTGAAGTTACATAATAATCAACTGATTCCCACAATAATGAAAAACATTTGAACAAGAGGGAATAATGAGTTGATTTGAAGAAAAAAAAGTAGAAACGTACATTAAGTTGGTAAGAAAATAAACAACAAATAAAAGGGTACAATAAATTGAAATCATCAAATTTAATCAATGTATCTAAAACCGCACAACCAATGATTCTTAGTCCAACTGGTTAAGGTGAGGTACCCATGATATGTAAATAAATGTAGGCTCGATTAAGATAACACCTATCATTCGAAACAGGGTCGTACATTTGTCGTTCAAAAAAAAATCTAAAACCGCACATATTTGATAAAAAAAGTTTCAATCACATTTATTTTGTGGAAAAATAGGTTCCTTTAATAGTCATGTGACTGTTTAAAATTTATGTGTTAGATGTGATTGGGTTATTGTTATAACTAGTGTTCAAACTTCCACCCTGCTCTAATATATTCTTGTAACATTAAAACTAAAGAAAAGTTGTGCAGCATAAATACAATGGGGGCAGCTGGTGGATGGTTGTTATGTAGTTTGGTTGGATATTTATGAGCCTGCTAAATGCAAACTTATTATTTTCCATTTACAACACTAGTACACTACTACCATAAAAAGCTTTCTAGCCAAACTTTCTTAACAAGAGGTCGTGGGTTCGAATCCCATTTGAAACATTATGTTTTAAGTGAGCTAGGGGTTTTTTGGTTGTGGGTTTCTTTGTGAGTTAGATCATCAAGCTTTGTTCTTTGAATGGAGGGGTGATCCGAGTGACTAGGCTTTTGTTGTTTTAAAAAAAATACACCCTACTATATTAGTAAAAGCAAAAGCTTAAAACTTGAAAAAAATTGCTTGATGAGAGCATAGATGTTCATTTTGATTGATCTACATACCCCTCACGCGTCACTATGGTTTTGAAAACCGGACCGAACCGGCCGGTCTGACCGGTTGGACCGGGAACCGGACTCCGATCCGGTCCGGTTCGGTGTTTAAAACCGTTTTAGTGTTGAACCAGTGGTCGGACCGGTTGAACCGGTGGTCAGACCGGTTGGACCGGTTTTTTTATATATTTTTTTATATTTTCGTAAGTTTTACATATATTTATAAAAGAATACTTATAATTTTATCAAGTTCTTATATACAGTCCGACCGGTTGAACCGGTCCAACCATCGGACCGGTAAAACATCTGATTCACTGTCCGGTCCAGTTTTAAAAACATTGCATGTCACGTTGTGAACTTATGTGGCATCATGGACACACGTGGAACACTTCACCGTGCGGCATGAACCCCTCACGGTAGAAACAACTTGAGAATGGTTTTTAATATTTTACTTATTATCCAATTTGGGTTTTCTTAGATAACTTGTACTCATTATTTTTGTAAAAAAATCTAAAAACACAATATTGTTTAAATTTGTATAAACATTCCAATATATTGTTTTTTGAAGGCCAAGTTAATTGGTTTCAAAATAGAGTACTTTTTTTTGTCTCATGTAGGCTTTGACACGTATTTGTATTTGTAACTACGATGGGATATATTTATTCACTTCAACTACCCAACAACAATGATAAGTATAGTTCTTCTCTCAGAACAGGCTAAGGATGTATTCTACTCCTCTCATCGTGGATTTATCTACATGGGATATATTCTACATGAGATACGCAATATGTTGGCACACATTATATACTATATTAAATAGCAACTTGATTGCTACAATTAAGTTTTTAGTTTCCTTATTTGACCACAATGGTTTGATGAAGTTTTTGTATCCCTTAAGTTATAGTTTTTCTTATTATATAAATATATTTTTATGTTGATTTAGAAAGTACTAATGAACACTTACTTTTTGTCTTCAATTGTATTTTGTTGTATATTATGTATTGTTTGAAAAAAAACGTATTGGGTCTAATATAATACGTTTTTATCAAAAGGTATAAATCTAAGTTACTCTATGTCTCAACGTAAATCCAAGTCGGCACACTTGTATTATATACTTTTTCACATCGTATAAGGCAGTGTTGCACGTGATTTTTTATGTAAGTTTTGAGTGGGTTTACGTTTTGACATAAATTTGTTTGAAAAATAGATGAAACAAATATAATATATTTTTATTCAATGGTATAAATTCGAGTTATTTTATGTTTTGATATAAATTTGGTTTGAAAAAGAGTCGGGTTGATTGTAATATATACATTATCGACAACCATGACAAATAGAAATTGTTATTATCGTAACAATTTTCTATATTTATTTTATTGGTTTTCGACTAGCTAGTACAATAACAACCCAACTCACCCCGCGTAGCACAATGGAAAAAACGGAAAGAGTCTCGTTGTGTGGAGCAAGTGACAAAACTAGTTTAAGAAAAGTAACATATCTCTTCAAAAATAGCAAAAATAGCAGACCAATCACAAGTGGTCAAGTGTCACAATATCTCCAACCGGCGATACAAAAGCATGATATATCGCCAAAAAGAGCCAACCGGCGATACGTACACATGAAGTATCGCCAGCGTATCGTCCAAAAACTAAAAAAAATAATATCACCTACAAGCGATACATCATGGTTAGGTATTGCCGGCGTATCGCCAAAACAAAAAATTTAAATTTTAAAATAAGGCCGACGATACGTATCGCCGGCATATCGCCTTGTAATTAATTTCAATTATTATTTCACTTAATTATAAAAATAACACCTATTTTATGATTTTCTTCTGTCTATTTGTGTAAAATTCACTAAATAATACTCATTAGAATATTAGATTACCAAAACAATAATATGAAGAAAAAAACATCATACATAATATTACAATAAAATCATTTCAACATGTTGAATAATAATACATATATTAATACAAGTATAAAAACATTTCTATATGATTTTGTTTTAAAAATCATTACAACTTTTCTTCTTATTAACAAAAATATATATATTACAATAAAAGTGCATATATTTACTACCCAATATTACATATCAGGAATTAAAAAAAATCTTCGTCATCTTTTGTTTTAAAAAATCTATATGATTTTATTATAGTATATCTACATGTACTTATCTAATTATTATATTGAATGATAATGTTTGTATAATTTTTATAAATTTTATGATTAATTATCAAATTGTGTTTTTATTGATAAGGCAGTTTATATTTTTATTATATATTAAGAAATTCAACAAATAATAATATATATTATTTTTATAAATTGAATAAATTTTTTAAATAAAAAACCGCCGGCGATACACACCTGGTGTCGTATCTCCGGAGTATCTCCGACCAAATGAAATTTATTTATTTTTTCATCTGGCGATACGCAAATGGTTTCGTATCGCTAGCGTATCTTCAGACAAAAAATAATAATTTTTCAATTGTCATGTGGGCGATACCACATACATTGGTATCGCCACGTGACGATATATTGGCTATTTTTGCAAATTTTAAAATTAATGGCTATTACTCAAACCATATTAGTCAAATGGCTAATATGGTAATTTTTCCTAAATCAAATATCAAGATATATTTAGCCATGATTGTCAGATAATAAGCAGAAATAACAAAAGTGAATTCATGATAGTACTAAAAAGAAAAAAGGGAATGTGAAGGACTAAAAAGAAAAAAAGGGAATTCATGATGTCGTGCCAATGCTTACTTAATGTACAACCAGATTAGCTCACTATACAACCCAAGAAGGTTGAGGGGATGTGAAGGACTAAAGATGGACATTTGAAGGTTTAATGATGATTCAAGGATAAAATGAAAAAAAAAGAGAGAAAAAATTCATGCGACGCTAATCTAAAAGAGAGAATGTATTAAAGACGAGAAGGAAGGAAAAGATTGATGGCCCGTCCTAATAATCATAGTTTACAAACATGAGAAAATGAATAGAGGTTGCCAACACTTTAGTTAACACAATCACTTTAATTTCAAAACTTGTTCATTGATCGTAATTTGTATGGTCTATAATAAGCAATAGCACACACCTATTGTGGAACAACCTTTGAACATATAACTTAAAAAATCAAAAAACAAAACGCTATCCTCAATCCTTGGAAATCATACAACTTAGGCATGGTATATTTCACTCATCAATTGGCCAATTAAGAGACTGTTTGGTAGCATCTTAATCAACATTTTAATGGTTTGGTAGCATCTGAATCAGTCTCTTAATGGTTCAGATGTTTTAATAGTTCAGATGTCTTAATGGTTCAGACTATTTGTTTCGCTAGCAAATGTCAAAATGGTTCAAACATTTTGTCTAAATTGTTAAACATTATATTAGTGCTAAATGGTTAAGAGATCTAATGTTGAATGCTTAAGATTTTTTTATCTGAATTGCTCAAACATTTATTTTTGAATAGTTAAGCAATATACTAACTCTTAATGATTCAGACTTCTTATTGGTTTAACATTTAATGGTTCAGAAATTGCAAACATCCCCTAACTCCACTAGACCTAGTCTCCATAAATCAGGTTTTAGGCCCAAACCGGTTTAAAGTCAAAGATTGTCAATGTTGGCTTTTGGCCAAACTGGTTCGAGTTTGTAACCTCCTTCTGAGATGAAAATGATCGGTTTGGTTTGGAACCCATTCAGGTTCGCAATGGGTTTTGTCGGTTTGGTTCAATTTGACCAGATTCAACATAGACGATTACAACCAATTTCAACCCTACGTATAGATTTAGATCCTAACCAGCTTTTGTTCCGGGTTACAAACCCTACGTATATATTTTCACACCATCTACACCAAATGATGTGTTTCCACAAGACTACAATTTTGCAATTACTCAAAGCAATCGGCGTATTGTGGTCAAAATACTTGGCCCAAGTAAAGGTACAACTACCTTTTATTCATAGTTCCATTGGCCCAATGTAATAGCCCACCCCTGGGCCCTGACCACTAACTAACCCATATTAGATTTACGTTCACTAATAGACTTTTTTGTCTCCACGAGTCTTAAAATCTCAATCACTCATCAGATTAATAATCATTTCGTAGATCTTGTATTATTTTAAACTATATTATAAGTATTCATAACCCGACTCCTTAATATGTGACATTCAAACCATTTACTTAAATCATTAAATCATATTGAAAAGACTTCATGTATGCTTAGACGGCCTCCAAAGTGACGCCCATGAGGGCCGCACATAGTACGCTGGCAACACATTTAGGGCGTGCGGCAATGGGGTGGTGCAGTTCTTCGTGCTCCGCCCTTAGGCTGCCAACATCAAGAATTATATATTTTTTTTATTTTTTCTCTCACATGATGAGGGTGGGATATGTATGGTAATGTTGAGAGTAAAAATATATTTGTGAAAACATAAACAAAAAAACTGATATTCATGTTGCCCATGTGTAAGAATGATGAGTTGTAGCTTTTTGGAGAGTTGTATCAAGAATTTTATGTTACGATTATGATCGACCTCCCTCCTAATCTTCTATTAATACCTGATAACTTTAGATATGTTTGTCTAGGACTAATCAAAGTTTTTTTGGATAACAAATGTATGATCTAACTTCGAAGTATAAATGTTATATTAATCGGGTCCATCTATTCATATCACATTTGGGACTGCACCTCCAGCTGAAAAAAAATTCTAATTCAACCTTAAGTATTTTGACTCAAAATGAAAATTACATCAAAAAAGTTTACATATTTACAAACTTTACATATTTACATCTTTGTCCCACTTAATCTTTGAGCTAAGGATCAATAGTGGTCAAAGTTCAACTAATGTGACTTTTCAACACTTTTAAGCTCCATTTATTTCCATATATGTAATCATTTTAAAATAATAATTTTGTATATTTTTATATTAAAAACAATTTATTTGAGACTACATAGGAAAACGAATATGCTACATTTATATCAAAGATAATTCAAAAAATTTAAGAATTTGGTTTCTTTCTGAGGTCATTCTAAGACATTTGGCATATTAATTATTTACTCGTGTAGATATAGAGTGATTCTTGATTTGATTCGGTAAATCTTATAACTGATTTGATTTTGTATTTATCCAAACTGAGATTGCAAATTTTGTTTTTTGTTTTTTTTCAGTCAAAAAAACACTTTTATTACCACAATCAAAAGCCCAGCAAGTTGTTGCAACATATAACCAAAGAGAGATAATACAACAAAATATCACCCAGCAAAATAACTAAAGGGCACCACTACTTACAAATAGTATAAAGATAGGCTAAAGAACTTTCATTCATTCCGCTTAATTGAACGTAATTTTGACCTGTAGCAAATCCAAAAGAAACAGGTCTCTTAATTTCATCCACAAAATTGCCACACACACCACAACATTATTTTCTTCATCTTGATACTTTGAATTGACCTCTCGAACAACTTCATCATATCCTTGATTGAAGATAAAAAAAAAAGAGGGTGGGGCCCTTTGGCCCCAAAAAAGCTTCGCCAATGTTACCATCAACAACCCTCCACATGAAATACCTTAGTTTCGCTAGCACCCAATTATTCCAACAAAGCTAATTTGATTGAGCATCTGGATGTCTATTTTCTTTAAAAAAACTCTCCGACGACATGAAATACCTTATTATGCTCATATGTTTCTTCAAAAACTCTCCTTCCACAACTCCAATTTGTTTCCAAACACTCGATAATGCTTTGTCAACCGGGATTATCTATCCTTTCCGCTTTCTTTTTCTCATGAATAGCTTTTACCACCAGTGGTGTGGCTTGAGCACTCTTATAAGTAGACGAAATTATTTTTTTTAGAATGGACGAACTCGATATATATAAAACAATTTACATTACAAGACCAAAAATTAACGATACCATATCGAAAATTAATAATACTAAAAAAAAGAGGTGGGCGCCACTAGTAAACATTGCCCTTGTTTTACCACCTGGGCCCAAAGTTGAGTGTCATCGGACTTGTCAAAAATACATCCTAACACCCAAATATTTGATTGTTGTCATGTGTTGATTCTCTTGTGTGATAAGATGTTTATGATTGTTAGGGACGTGCATTTTTTCAATTAGAAGACGATAAACCTTAATTATGCTTCTTAGGAACCATATATATCGATCGAGAGTGATTATAATTTTTCTTTATTGATTACAACTAGAGTTATTTTTTTAATATATAAATATATAAGAAAAATCTAAAGTTTCTTATTATGTGATGAGTTATTGGATTTTAATAATCTCAAATTAGTCAGGATTAATCCCAACTCGGTAAATATTTATAAATGGTCCAAACTTTGAGTTTATTTTCCTTCAACGATCCCTTACTAACTGAGAGTTAATCTTGTTAGTTTTTTTGATGGCGTGGACTGTTTCCGTGGCCAAAACACTAAACATAAAATTGAAATCTATTATCAGGTCTGTCAATTTAAAACTTTCGCACCCAAAAACTCGTTAATCTCCACCTATTGATTTGAACCACAGAACTTATTGGAGATAGATTTTAGGTGATGATGGAGACTAGACAATGAAAAACGGATCTAATTGAGACTAGGCAGTGCTAAAGTTGAAAAATGAATCAAAGTTGGTCTTATTTTATCAAAAAAAAACTAACGACTATTAACTCTTCAGTTAGTAAGAGATTATTGGAGGAAAATAAGTTCATAGTTAGATGTGTCTGTGAATATTTCATGAGTTGTGATTAATCTCGGTCAATAAATAAAAGTTGAGATTATTAAAATCCAATAACCCTGATGTGATTAACTTTCAGGTAATGGTTCAAATAAATGAACAAATTTATCCATACAAACTTTTTAATCAATTATTGAGTTAAAATTATAAAGAAAAATTTGTTGAATTTTGTTCAAATACCACCCTCCCACCTCCAATCTTTTAACGTTCATAAACTTTACACATGGCAATTATTTTTTCGTAAAAATTACACTATAAAAGAGCATTTTTTATTTATTTAAAACGAGAATAGTATCCATATATAATAAAGTTAAAAAGAATTATGTTATCATGTCTTTTTACACATCATTATGTTTTTTCTGTCTTTGATTTTGTTTTTCTGACACCGGTTGTGTTTTTTTTTAATTTGTTATATTTTAAAAAACATAATAGTGAATTAGAATCATCATGTAGTTCTAATTATATATAATACTAAGAGAGTAATTAAGAAGACATTTGTTACATATAAAAAGGTAACTAAATTTGTTTTTCATGTCTATCTCTCTTCTTGAATAGTTACCTAAATTAAACATTAAATCATTTTAATTGTTATATAAGATCAAAAATATTTCTTAATAAATTAAGAAAAAATGTCTTTTTATTAATGTTATGTCTAGAAAATATTTTTATAAAATAAGAGTTTTTCTAAAAAATCAAGCATTTTTAAAATATGAAATATCTTAAAACTTATGTTTTTAAAAAGTAAACTTTTCTAAAAACTAAAAATAATTAAAATTAGAAGTTATAATAAGAAACTTTTAAAATGGTATTTTTAATACGATTTGTAATGAAAAAATGGTTAAACTTTTTTGGAAAAAATTAAAAACTAAAGTTTAAAAATTAGTATTATTATTTTATTACTTGTAGTTATCACTTATAATTATTAATCATATGTAATTTTAATCATATCTTATATTAAAATATCATTTTATACTTCATAAATTTTTATTATAATTAAAATTTTATTTTTTAACTAGTGTAATACATGGGTTTTTTAATATTAGTATTATAAATAGCAATCAACAACTAATCAATTTTATTTTTTTCAACCCGTTATGTAATACATTTACTTTTATTTATGTTTTTATGTTATTTTAATAATTAACTCTCCATCTCCTGTGTAATACACGAGTAATTAAAGCTAGTATGTAAATAAAATAATAAAATAATAACTAATTTATTTAATACATTAAAAAATAATAATTAAATTATTAAATTATAAAGTGATATAGACATGCATAATATTGTTTTTATACAAAAGAAATGAAATATAAGTAGATTTTACATGTTTCAGTTTTTCAAGCCACCAGCCGCTATAAATCTAGAAACCCTTGACTGGTTAAAATTCTTACATCACAAGGAAAAAGGTTATGATTGTATAATATAATATTCTTTTAGTCCCCACACGCGGTATCGATGATTTATTTTATCCATGATTTAAAATAAAATTGTTAAAAGGCTTATTGTTAAAAATAAGTTGCATATATATGGCAAAATAAAATATCGAATTTATCTAAAAAAATACGAATACATGCTTGTGATTTCATATGGTATAAAAAATGGAACGAGTCGTTTATACTTCTTGTTTTTCTCTACAATTGTTGTACCAAGTACAACATGAGAATGATTATTTGAAGTATATATCATCTATACACTAGTGTTCATGTTAGATAAAACATTTCTCAATAGTTATGAAATATGCAAAGAAATTATGACTAGCAACGTCTTTATTTTTAGGTATCGTCATATTTGTCTTCTGATGTGTATGAATTTAATTCATTTTAAAAAAACTAAAGAAAATACGTAAAAAGTAGATGCACAATAAAAGTAGACGTTCGACAAAAGTTACGTACAAATAAAGGAAAAGAAAAGTTAATGAGGCAGCTCTCTACATTCAAAGTATTCTATTAAAATGTAAATATAAAGTATATATGACACGTAAATTTAAATATTTCATTTTAAGAGCATTCACAGTAGTTTTTTAAAAATTTTGTGAGTAAAATCCTCAAATTATATGTAATGGTTGTTAGTGATTGTGAGTGTAGAAGGGATTAAACATTACGATTTATCTGTAAAATTAAATATACATTGTTGATCATCCCTTGATAAATCTTTTAATAATTTTTTAAAGTGGTTTGTAAGTAAATGAAAAAATAATAATAATCAACATATAAAAGTATTATTTAATTGGGAAAATGAGCGGAAAAATAATGAATTAAGTGTGATTAGAAAAATAAAAATAAAAAACATGTTGTGAATGTATTATAGAGGTAAACAGTAAACACTTCTCTAATAGAAGTTGACGTGTAAATATACTTAAGCGTATTATCCTCCTTGTTCTCTTTTATATTAATAATTAATAATTACATATATATATTAAAAAGTAAATGTAGTGCTACATTAAAGTTTCTAATTTTGGTTTTTAGCCACATAGGTTTGTCTTTTTGGCTTTTGGTAACAGGTTTTGATAAGTTGGCATTTTAAATCCTCACACTATTCTTCAGTTGCATAAATGGCAGTATGGATGTGTGTGTCCCGTTTGCTCTGGTGAATTATCCGGAGGGAATGACGATGACCCTGGTTTTGTGAAATATTTACGTCAAGTTCAATTAAATGAATATTAATAGACTTTAAAAAATTGATGTGCACGTATCCTGAATTCTTGTTTTTTCTTAACATTTTATTTCTTCTATTCTAACTTTTTATGTGTAATATTTTCTTTAATTCCTAATGTGTGCTGTTTATATTTCGCTACAAATTTATTCATTACCGAGTCAAGTAAAATATAACATAATGTTTTTATAAATTTCGAATATATCTTGGCGACTTCATTATTTTTTTATCTATGTGTTCAAACAAAATCTTATCTACATTTTATATTTATTTTTATCTACGTTATAAACAAGTCAAGCCTTACAAATTTTTCAACACGGCATGACCGCAACACACGGATTGACCATCTAGTTATGGTAAAATAGCAAACTAATATTCGTAATAAACTAAAATCCACTCGTTCAGTTCTACACCTACAAAGGCACAAACCAGATTTACACACTTATCTATAACTAATATCCATAATAAATTAACTATGGGTACACATGACGTCTTTTTAGCACATCCACCTAAACGTCATATGTGTATTGCCACATGTCGTTAAATCCTTTAATCTTGAGTTACTATAAATTTAGAAACTATTAACTCATATCAATTATAAATTAACTCATATCAATTACAATAAATATTATATTAATAATCAATTATTACTTTTAATTTGTTTAATATTTTTTATAAGAAATTGTTGTTTATGTTGACAAATAATGATTAAGTTATTAATTTTAGTATTACCGTTAACAAATTTTGTTTTATTAAAATAAAAGTTTTTGTCATATTTTATTTTGAAATAATATTTTTCTTTTAATTAAATTTTAAATTCATGATATTATTCATATTTTTATATTGCTTGTGTTTTAACAATATTTCATTGCTATGACTTTTACTCACCCTTTATAACTTTAAATATCTACACATAAATAATTATTTATATTTTTATAAACAATTAGTTTTTAGTATTAATTGTTTCTTGTCTTAGAATCATCGTTACATACTTTTGTAGATTTTATCAAATTTGTTTATTAGTTAATATTTTTTTCTTCATTTTTACGTTCAATTGTTATACCTTCATTTGTTTCTATTATGGAATATCGTTTTTTTATATAATTATATAGAAAAACTATTTTAATTTATTTTTTCAACATCATATATATACTTATCATATGTACATATTACTGTAATTTATTTACTCAAGTGTCATTTTAAGTATTGCCTACCCGTGTAACACACGGGTCACTAACCTATTATTTATTACAAGAAAATTTATGAGGAGACTTGCTTCATACAAATAAATCAACCAGAACTTTAACAAGTGGCTCAACCGTTTCATATCTTTCTCAATCTTAAATTTATACTTAACTAGCTTTAGTAATCCCGTGTATTACACCGGTTAAATAAATAAAATATTAATGTAATAAATTTATTATTTAAACAATGATATTTTAAGATATGATATACCTAAAATAATAAAACAATGATATCAACTTTTTAAAATTTTATTATTATTTTTTTAAATACAAACATTTTGTTTTAAAACAAACCATATATAATGTAATTTTTAAAAATTTTCTTATTACAACTCCCAAAATTGATTATTTTTTGTTTTTATTTAATTGACTTTTTAAAAATATCAATTTATAAAATAACCTTAATAAATAGTTTTCTTTCTTAATTTATTAAATATTAAAAAGTATAAAATAATATTATTAGTAATTAAGGTGATTATTTAATAGGAGAGAGGGGCGGGAAAATTTTGATGAGGATGATTGTGGTGCTGACACATGGCACCTCATTTACCCTTTTATTAGAGTAGAAAGATTAAGTTAAATATATGGTATATTTTACACGGAATGTATAAATGTTATGTAATACACTTAGTAATAAAAAGTTACATATTATATATTTATTACAAATACATAGGGTTTATAATATAAATTGTAGAAACGTTATATTATGTTTAAAAAAGATAATGAAATGTTCAGTTTATAAAAATGTTTTATAAAAATAACTAACTTTTTTTAAATAAAAATGTTTTATAAAACTTTTGTATAAATCATTATTTATTTAACATGAGAGAGACGGAAAATAAAAAAAATTATAAAAATAATTAGAGAAATTTAAATATGAATTGTTAATAACAAAGAGAAGCAGAAAAATAATTAAGGATGGATAAGAGAGTGACTTGTGTTCTTTAAAAAAATTTATTTATTAGATAAAAAAAATTGGTCATTTTTTTAAATATCCCTTTTAGGCTGCAGTTAAATTTGATACATTAAATATCCAAATCATCTCCCTTGTTAAATTCGACCATTTAGATAGTATAACCATTATGAGCGTCATTTAGTCTTATATTAAATAAAATATATAACTCGTAGACTTCATAAAAACTTGTCTCAACAATTAATTGTATAAATACTTTGAATAAAATAAGATCAACTAATATTTTGAATTCAAATCGATGTGACAAGATGTTGTAATTGATGTAATAGGTAAATTTTGGGTGGTGATTTTGTATTTTACTCATCTTCCTTTTTGAATACCATCAGAATAGAGAAAATAAAATTGTAATAAACAGGGTCGGTTCCGAGGATTTTAGTGTCTTGGACGGGCTGAAAAAAAAGACCCATACGTCCTAACGAATTAAATTATATACACTAATTTTTTAAACGAAAATAAACGTTTTAGAAATAAACGTAACAAGATCATAGTATTAGAATGACATAACGTAATAGCTAACCGATAAATCTTTCTATTCAACCTCATTGTTAGGGCCCGTCATTTTTTTTACTTTATCCCTAGTTGACCAAAAATTGAGATTTGAATTTCTTTGAAAAGAGACTTCTAGTTTAATTGATGAAAATTAGTTATAAATAACAAATTTATATAATAAAAATGGCCCTTAAAAATTGTATTTGGGTTATTTGATATTTAGGTTAAACTTTTTAATTGGGTTAAACGGGATATTACTATTTAAAAAACTTATATAATAATAAAAAATAAAAAATAAAATTTTAAAATTTTAAAATTTTTGTGCCCCCTGAGTGAGTGGGCCTTGGACGGTTGTCTAGCCTGCCCCTCCTCAGGGCCGGTCGTGATAATAAAACCATATAAATTTATTAAACATGTTAACGTACATGTGAACACATACATGATACAACCCTATAAACACACATAAAACACAATTCATGAACTAACACAACTTAAAAATGCCACCAAAATCCCACCCCCCATATATGTACATATTTACTGATAAACCAAAAATCAAACGAACCCACAACCTTAGAAAACCAAATTACAAACTAGCCATCGTACTATTTGTATCATGTATATTGGGGTTTTCTATGTTTTGTTTTGGACATCGATTATGTAAATAAAGTATAGCAAAGATGATACCTAACTTATGTTTCAGCATGGTCAAATAACAAAATTTTGCATCTCACTAATGAAAACCTTAATATTTTAGTTTTCAACTCGATATTTGTTTATCTATTGATTTGTTACGGCCGAGAATGAGACAAGGTCATATTTTTTTGAACGGTTGGTTAATTGTTACTTGTTACTTGTTAGTGATAGTAATTTTTATTTATGTCAAGGTTTGAACCTTGGACTTTAAAAAAACAAAGTCTCTCACCTCCCATTTGACCAAGACAATATCATCTTCTAATGACTTGTTTAAAAAAAATTAGGTGCAATGAATAATCACATGTAATTCGAATTAGATGAGGAGTTTATACCCTTCCTCCTTTCTATAAGTGGAGTATAGTGACAAAGAAGGGGTTAGTCGAAGCGTTTAAAAATTAATATTTTTGATTTTTCATTATAATACATTAGGTTAGAGTTCATGTATTACATGGTGAAATAAATAAACATATTAAAATAATTAGTTTTATAAATATTTTATTTTCTAGATCTTATTATTCATTATTGAAATAAAAATATCATGAATATTTAAAAGTTATAACACATAATGAACTAGAAATTATTACTCTATATTTACAATAATTATTATTTTAAATGAGAGAGACAAGAAACACAAATATAAATATATATATTTTAACATAGTTTAGTTAAAAAGGAAAGTCAAACTAATTGTTTATATAATTTTTGTATTTATTATGAAAGAGAGGCGGGAAATAATTTTTTTGTTATGATAGAATGATGACACGTATCATTTGATATGCTAGAATGATGACACGTGTCTTAAAAAATATTTTTTATTATAGTTTATAGATTATAGATGTTACAATCATATTGTTAAGAAAATAATTATATTAAAGAAATATATTCGTAGATTTTCTTGTTTCAGTTCTATAAAAGTCCACCTCCAAACCATTGATTTGAAATGTCTCTAAGTTTGTATTATAACTAGTATAACACCTGCGCTTCATGACGGTATCGTCATCCGTAAATGCGTATCTTGAAATGGTATCACTGATATGGTGTGGGTGTTAACATTTGTAAAACCCAATATAACCAATGGATGTACCGATTAATGTAAAGTCTAAACTTTAATAAAAAAACAAAAACAAAAAACAAAAATATCAATAAGAATTATTCACATTAATCAATAGAGCTAACTCTCTTTTCTTTTACCTATATTTATAAACCGTGGTTGTATAATTAATTATATGAATTTAAATTGAATTAATGTAAAAAAATAAATCAAAAATAAATAAAAAGTAAGACCAGAAGATTCTTAAAATAGGCAGGATGTGTTAAAAAAAGAAAAACACAGACATTGATGATTAATATATAAAATAAAAAAACCCTTGTTAATATAATTGTATTTTGTAAGTCATATAATAGTTAAAATAAAATAATAATTATCATTTGCAAAACAAAACTAAAAAAATGTTTGTCTAATAAAGTAATAGTGATATAAGTTGTAAACCTAGCTTTGAAGGTTGTAAATTATTGTACATTAAGATGGATTTTGTAATAATATATGCAAAACAAAACTAAAAAAAATTGTTTGTCTAATAAAGTAATAATGATATAAGTTATAAACCTAGCTTTGAAGGTTGTAAATTACTGTACATTAAGATGGTTTTTGTAACAATATATAATTAGAAACTGTACATGATATTTGCTGATAGTTTCATATATCCCTTTAAAATTTGCAAAACTAAATATTACCTCAAATTATGCTTGACTATTTTATATTAATTATTATGCATCATATAAGAAAATATGTAATCCAGCAAATATATAAGAAAATATATGTAATACTTCTTTTGATATTCTGATTAATGCTGTGGTGCTAGCATTTAAATAATCACATCGTGGGAATTTGGAATTATGATTTTTTTTTAATTATATAATGCCAATATGGTTATTATTTAACCTCACCAAGAAAATATTAAAAGTCCTTGAAAGGTTGGAAAACCGTTCTGAGATTGTGGTTTTACTTTAGTATATTTATATCAGCTCACTATTATATACGAGTTAATCTAATCTATTGATAATAATATAACCTGCAAAATCAACTATCTTGTTTAATCGGATATAACTCGTGGATGGACACAAAGGAGAAAGAAACAAATATAATTTTACTAGAATATATACTTGGTAATGTTAAATACTCATCGATTAATTTCAATATAGAATTAATTTCAGTTTTTCCTAATATAAAACTTACTATTTTTCCCCAAAATTAAAAACATTCATTTATCTCCAAAAGTTTCATAAGTTGTTTCAATTTCAATCCACAAGTTTTATTTTTTTTTTGGTATTAAGTTGAAACAATGATTAAATTTTTGAAGTGAAATTGAAACAACTTATAAAAACTTTTGAACGTAAATTGATTATTTTAATCTTTTGAAGGAAAATTGTTATTTATGTCAAATCTCATAGAGTAAAATCAAACTTAACTTTTCAATATATAATCAGATACATGCTTGCATTCTTTCTTCTTTTTTATCACGGTTCTTTGATAAATCATACCCAACATATACATTTAAATATAAATAGAAAACATGTGAAATTACATTTTTCATCATTTAAGTATCATTTAAGTATATAACAATTTGCATGTTTTATCAATAAACTTCACAAAATGATAGCTTTTATTTGAAAATTAGTAACTTATTACTTTTTTTCACTAGCTGCCGTTAATATATCTATTAAACTAAGTTAATGGAAATGACATATATACCGGATTCAATAGAAAAAACTAACATCAATCAATGAAAATGACATGATGTGTAATAAGTTAAGAACTAGTAAGGTTTAAGGACGAAACCTATAAATTAGTATATGATTAAATGACGAGATATATAAGTTAATATATATATATATATATATATATATATATATATATATATATATATATCTTCATTTGTTTATTCCAAGTTTGTCCTTCATGAATTTACCATATAATAAATTGGCCGAAATACTTGCAAGATCTAATGAACATATAACCAAGGGTAAAATAAAAAGACAAATATATAAATAGGGTTTTAGAAAGAGAAATTATTTTAAGATAACCTATAAAGAATAAACTATAAATAATATGTTGAAAATAGCTACACCCAATTAAGAAGAGTTTGGTCATAGTATAAAATTCTGGATAGATTCAAAGGAACAGTCAACAACGTCTCTTTTGGGAGAAAATAAAACATTGGACAATCGCACGAGTTTTGACCACAAAAAGTTAAATTCAATGGATTCAGCAGAACTACGTACACACATGTGATTTGGTGAAATAAACTATTTGTCAATTTTATATATCTAGGCATTGACTATTTGATCAAGAACTAATATCAAGTACATAACTATAGAACAATATACTTATATGCGTATGTAGTTCATGAAAAAGATTAATCATATAGAGTGAAAGAGGGAGATGTAGACAATTAAAAAACCGTATTGTGTATCACATGTAATACAATAGTTATAAATGTTTATTTAGTTTTGCAACTTTTACTTAAAACCGTTTATATAATAAAAGTATGACTATTTACATACGTGCTCGCACACACGTAGATTTATTTATATGTGTGTGTACGTGTCTGTATACATATTTTATATGTGAGAGAGGGATCAATTGTAAGCAACAATATATTGTGAAAAATACACATAATAAATCAAATGAAGATTGTTATTTTCAATCTTAAATTAGTTTAAAAATAAAAAGAAGTTATATAATGCAATAACTAGTGCTCCACACTCTTCTCTTGAATTAGAAGAAAACATTAACAAGTTAGTTTGATAGTTTTTATTATTGGTTTATCTACATAAGGTACGCATATGTAAGGTATATAACCATATTTATTTCATTGTGTTCCTTAGCAACATCTCCATTGCTAGAAAAAAAGGGGTACGGACGTGCCATTCAAAAGGGGGACATCCCCGTTAGAAACAGCTTCTAGTTTTCGTTCGTTCTAAAATTCAAATTGTAGGAGGATGAGATGACAATGGCGGGATCTTCTCTCTCTCACACACATATCTGTAATTTTTTATTATTCTTCTAAAGAAACAAAGTGTTTAAAAAAGACACAACATTATAAAAAAAATATTTATTTTTAAAGGATGATGAAAATCTTAATATGAAAGTTCACATGACATGTTTGAAAGATGATGCATTGAAGATATATTTATAACTAACGCCTAACATACATTGGATTTTTTTTACATTAATAAAAAACCATTGATTTACATAAATATAAATTAAAGATATTGATACTTAGTTGTTTTATATAATTTAATATTATTCATATCTGAAATATACATTATAAAACAGTTCAAGTATTACCAGACTTTATTTATATGTATGTAAATAAATATATTTTTTTATTCTCAAGATAAAAAGTAGTTTTGTAGTGATCTGAATCTGTCTTTATTATTTTTTATTATGTTAAGAAGTGTCACACTTATAGGTCCAATATACATGCCACAAACATAAGTTTTTTATATAATATATAACCTAACATTATAATTTGTACACATAAACAAGTTTCAACTAGCTAGTTACCAATTTTCAATATATGTGACAAGGATGATGTTAATAGTGTCTTTTAGCCATGATATAAAGCCGCCCCTCTTTTCTTCAATATAAGCATATATATATTGACCCACCATTAACCCTTCTTCACATTTCTTTCCTCC
>BJCM01069924.1:0-19109 GCA_018326385.1 Flaveria bidentis
CCCCCCCCCCCCACCCAGTACGCTAGCTGATTAACATTTTCACTTCTTTCTAAAAACCTGATTACAGTTGCAAAAGGCTGCAAATCATGTACCTCGATTTTAACTTTTTAAAGTTGTAAAGCTAAATCAGGCTGTTGAGAATCAACCATTATACCAGTGGATTGTCTCACGGGTGACCCGATTGATTGGTACCCAATGTTAAGATCCGGAGGGCGGGATTCTTGTTTTGGTCTAGACTGTTGTTGCATTTGAGGTGGGACTCCCCTCCAACCGGACTGTACCTGAAACCGTGAAAGATCTGTGGGTGTTACCATTTGAGGAAACCCGACATTTCTGTTTTGGAGTTGACCGTTGTTGAGCGGTCTAACCGGTTGTTGGTAAGTGTTGAACTCGCCACGAAAACGTGTAACTTGAGGTTGTGGGCGATCACGGGTCGGGTTGTATAAAGAATCTGCTGATATTTGTTGTTTGTGGGGGATTCTATTTTCTGGTAATGGAGGTTTATTGAACCCTCCGGTGGCAGTGGCCGCACCGCCTAGTGACATCCATGCCTGTGCGGCAGTTAAAGCAACATTGGTCGAGTCATCCCTCTTTGATACGAAACCAAAACCGTTTGGATCATTTTGTTGATGTTGGTTTTTCTCAGCTAACATTTTCATCATTTGAACCGGATCACTAAGGCCTTCTACGTCACGTTTGGGGGTCATATTACTATCCATTGCAACCACTCTGTTACAATCCAGACCAACAGGTTTACTATTCATTGGAACCATTCTGTTCCTATCTAGACCAAGAGGTTTACTATCCATTGGAACCATTCTGTTACTATCCAGACCAACAGGTTTACTATCCATCGGAACCATTCTGTTATTATCCAGACCAACAGGTTTACTCGGTCTCCCAGGGGCAAATCCGTCATTATTACTGTTTGGGTGCTTAAAAGAGCCCAATGACGCAAGGTTTCCGTTACTTGAAACAGGTCTTGATGGAATATCGAAAGCATTAGAAATCGGTCTATTTGCAACAAAATCAGCAGCAGAACTTACATGTAATGGGGGTGGATGATTGAGTTCAACTCGTGGAAAGCCCGTGTTTTCAGGTCTTGTAACTTTCCGGGATTGTGAGTTCTGATGCACATGATTTGAACCAGAAAAGTGAGAAGTTCTAGGACTAGGGCTTGGGCTCGGGTATTTACCGATTTCTCTAGGAGACTCTTGCTTAACAGGGATCCCAGGGTTAAAACCGCCATTTACCTCTTTCATGTCCACCTGGATTTTAGGAGTCTGGGAAGCTTTCTTGTTGTTATTAACATCAGAAGTGATCTTGAAATGTGCAAGAAAATTGGGTTCTTTAAAGGTGTGGTTTTCAGGCACTAGAACAGGAGTAGGAAGTGGTTCGTATTCACCAACCCAACCGGGCCCAAATTTGACACCTTCAGGTAAAGCTTGCTCGATTGTGTGAGATGCAATTTTCCAAGCAACAGGACCGAGAGTTGCAGCAAAACGGGCCAGGCTTCTAGCATACGAATGATCCACATGAAGGCCAACCTAATTCCCAAAGAAAACAACCTTAGAATCATATAATCAGTTATAATATGAGTTGTAGTTAATATCTAATTAGATTGTTGAGTGTTTCACAAATGCTGATGACATAACGATTTAGTAGGATAAAATGACCGCAAAATACATTTCCTTTGCTGAAAAGAGGATAAGAGTTTCGGGAGACGGAAACAGAAGTGGCGTAAATTAGGTTAAAGTGCTTACTCATTTTGCATGACAAAGTCCCTCAACCAGATGTTGAATATTAGTCCTAAATCTGTTAAATGTATACAAACCTGTGAAATGGACGATAAATGCTGGTTACTTGCACAGTCAGCACATATGTAGACCCCGTATAGGCAATACTTTGTTGCTTTGGATGCCACATAAATTCTTACACATTCATGGCATCCACGTAAGGATAAAAATGCCAACTTGGCAGCAACATATGTGTTCCTTGTGTAAGTAACAGAGCATTTACCATTATCACATGTATGTATGAAGTTAACAAGTTCAAGGACTTATATATGCCTTCTGTTGAGGGATTTATTTTTGCAAACTTAGAAACTATGTTGGTTTTATGGGTTAAAAAAAGGGATTATTTGACCCCTAACCTGAAGCAGAATTGCTTTACCCAAACACTAGAATTGGTTCTTACGGTTTCAAGTTGCATTAATAATATCTATCTAATTTTAAAACACAAATGTAATTGCGACATACAGGAATGAATTGCTTGCTTTCACCCTCGAATATCGAAAAAACAGAGTCTGAATCGGTTACTGGTTCAAGAGATATGTTGTATGTTGCTCGTCGATTTTCATCATTTATAGATGGTCTCCTTCCGAGTTTAGATATAGAACCTTTCCCTGAATAAGCAATTTAGTATAATTATATGTAGGTATCAGACTATCAGGAAAATGTTATAAATAAGTTCAATACTAACAGGAAAAATGATCAGAACCCACTACACAGACTTAAAGCAATAGCCACTAAATCATGAGTGAAATCAATGTATAACGAAGGCATGAAGCTATCTGCAAGGAGTAGAAAAGCCTACACTTTTCCCCAGTGGAGGAGCTTGAGCACTCCTATAGGAGAGGCGGGGGAGTAGAGGCAAAATAGAAACCAACTTCCAACATATTATCAATTTACTATTGTTTTTGCTTATTTTACGTGCAAATTGTTGAATGTGGCACTGGTTGATACCATACCAACCACCATATTAAAATCTAGAAGCTACAAATGCAAAAAAATCTTATGTGGTTTTATATTACAAAAAAATAATCTCCAAACGTTTAAAAATGATCCTTTGTATAAGTTAATATTTAAAATAATTATTACATGTTACCTCAGATGCCATGAACATACATATACATTGAATATCGAATAAGATGTCATTGGTTTCTATTCTAAGCATAATTTCCTGTTGGTAATTAGACCAGGAAAGGTGTTAAGATCATTTCTATTTCGTACAGTTTTCCCTTTTCAAAATCCCATTAATAATTTGTAGAGATTGCATGCTTCAATGGTTGTTTACCAGCCTAATTCAAGCTTTGAGCAAGCAAATTACCCAATCTGACCCTATAGACGTATAAAAGAGTGACAATCGTGTTGATAACGTATGCCATTGTAACCAATTCAAGATTTAAATTGTCAACCCAAAACAAAAATTTTAAAACTAATGTAACACATCGTTATAAACTATAAGCATGAAAAGATTTAACAAAAGATAGAAATTATTGCAAAAAAAGGTACCTGGTAGTGGTTCTTGATCATTATCTAAATTGTTATCACCTAATGAAGAATTTTCAGCAATCTGGACTTCACTGCTATTCTGTCTGGCCTGTGTCTGAGCAGATGAACCATTTGTGAACTCTCCTGTTCTAATGGTTGAAGGAGAAACGGTTTCAGTTCTAACTGTGTCCGGGTCAGGGGCAGTCCGAGCCACTGACCTCCTTAACTGCTTTTTTGGCAGTGAGAAACTTGGTGTGGTTTTGTGGTCTGATTTGGGCTCTTTTTCAGATTGATCAGCATTTGCCCTCAACCTTTGAAATTTTAGTTTCGCCAGTTCTTGAATAGAGCTTGCCTTCCCAAATTTTTAGCGTGGTGAGATCAATAAACAGAACAAGATTGCTAAAATATACATAATAGAAATTTTCAATATCTAAATTTAATACCTGTTTATAGTAAACTGTATCTGGTGCATTGTATTGCATTGCATTTGTGCAAATCAGAAACACATCACTCTGTATTCAAGATAATCCACCCGTTAAGTTTTCGAGAAAAGAAATTAAAGTCAAAATAGTTATCCCACCCCCACTAAAAACAGTAAAGGGAAGAACATTGGGAAGATAACAATATAATTAGACGTAAACATATGAAGCATTGGAGATTTGGAGTACTAATCAACTTGATAAGAAAACAAAACTAACCTCAAATTCTTTAAGAGATGAATACAATCCTCTTGCAAGTTTTTTCCTCACAGTAGAAAAGTCCATTGGATGTTTGATCACATCATGATAATCAGGAAGCTGAGAGCAAATAACAAATTGTCAATTATATTATTATAATCAAACTTCACTAATCAGAATTTTAAGAAACTGACACCAAGAAAGTAAGAATCCAGAGTAACTCAAATCTATACCTCCTCAGGATCAACTGGCTCAGCATAAACTCCATAAGTATCTTTTCTGCCACAATTAATCCACCACAAAATTACATATCAAAGGAGCCCTAACCCAAATTTAACATAAGTCCAAACATTAAACCAACAACACTCACTTTTGAAGTTTATCCAGGATCAACTCAAGAGTCTTTTTGTCCGGCAGAGGTACCCTCTTCGGATGATCTGAAACCGTCCCTGAATATTCCAATGAACAGTTAGTATCAAATCAGAGTAATTTGAAGCAGAAACGATGAACACAACCCGATTTAACGAACCACAATCAAAGTCTGATCCTCCTGCTTCTTCTTCCTCTTCATCTTCTTCTTCCTCATCTTCCAATCTTCTCCGCCTAATCTGTCAAAATGTGAAAATGTAACCCTCAATTGGAGCATAAAGTAGGCGTAAAGAACAACACCAAACTCAGATATATACCCTATATTTAAATATAGTTGCAATTTGCAGGCGGCAGAGACCTATACAAACAGAAACACAGAGTGTGTGACACGAAATCAGAGACAGAGTGATGTAGAGAGAGAGTGTGAAAAAGGGTGGCGGAGAGAGAAATGTGGGCAGCGTGATTATATTCTGCCTGAGATTGTGTTGGCGTTAGTTTTGACAGTTGACTCGACCGTTACAATCAATACAACACAATCTCCCTATCACACAAATATAGCGTTTAAAGTCTCAACACTGCAAAAATCTCTCAATAAACTCCAGTGAGCTTAAAACACACTAAAACACACACAATACCTCAATTCCTCATCATCATTCATCAACAAGCATTATCAATAAGCAACACTAGCAAAATCAGCAAATCAGCTTCTAAAATTTGACCTAATTCCGCATTTCAGATCCAATTAACGATATACCTCTTCGATTTCATTATCTTCATCGTGTTTTCGATCGAGTCTCCGCTTCTTCAACCGCTTACGACTATACTCCTCCTCCTCCTCCTCCTCCTCCTCCTCCTCCTCCGATGATGATGATGATGATGACGACGACGAAGCGGAAGACGAAGGCGCGTGCGACACGCGCCGGTGAGCCACGTCATCATCATCAAACATCAACAACCTAACCTTCTTCTCTCTCCTCCCTACATCCTCATCCTCATCATCATCATCATCAACGTAATCATCAACGTCAAAGTTGTACCTGACGTTCCGTCGCCGCCGCGTGCTCCGTCGGTCTACCGGCGACGGCGGCGCCACCAGTGAGCTCCGGCGAGCTCGATCTATGTTCGACGGTCGTCCTCTCCTCTTCCTCCTCACGATCTGACCCATCTTTTTCAGCTTCAAGGTTTGGTTTCTCTCTCTTCTGTGTGTGTGTGTGTGTGTGTGTTTGAGTCTAGAGGTTTCTCTCTCTTCTGTGTGTGTGTGTGTGTGTGTGTGTGTTTGAGTCTAGAGGTTTCTCTCTCTTGTTTTACTAGTGGTGTGTTGCAGAGTATTATTTTTCCCTAGGGTGTCGAACCTAGACCCGAGCCTCAGGTTTGGAGTCATACCTGAAGCTTTTTTGTCTTTTAGTTGATATGAGGTTTGAATTTTACCAAGAATGATTAATGTGATTAGAATCATGTCCCAAATTTGAATTATTCTTTTCTTATATAAAACTATCTTAAAATATAAAATATTCTTATAGATATACATTTATGCTTTGCAGTGTATTTAAGACCGGATTGGACCTGCCGGTTCGATCGCGAATCGGGGGCTGGTTCGCTCTGGTTTAGTGTGATTCGTTTTGTAGTGGTTGAATCGATCGGTTCGTCGGATCTGAAAAACGGACCGGTTCGGACCGATTTTCGATTTTTTTTAATTTTAATGGGTAAAAACGGGGTGTTAAACCATTAATTAGTACGTTAAGTTTTATATATAACTATAAAATATATATATATATAAGTCATATATAAATTACTTATATTTAATTACATATATAAATATAATTAAAATATAGTTAAATCCGGTCCGACCACCAAACCAGTAAGGCGTCCGGTTCGACGTCCGATCCGGTTCTAAAAACATTGATGCTTGTATATGAAAATCACCAAAGGTTGTTTGGTGATTTCTAAATAATTAAACGCAGAACCAACAAAATATCTGAATCATTAAACGTTTAATCATTAAAAAGTCTTAACTATTGAAAGTTAGTATATAATTTAACTATTCAAAGACAAATGTATAAATAAGTCAGATAAGAGGTTTTAATAATTCAACATTAAATATTTTAATCATTTAACATTAGTATAATGATTAACAATTCAAAGGCAAATGTTTGAACCATTCAAACATTTGTTTGCAAAACAAACAGTCTGAACCATTAATTGTTAAACTATCCAGACATTTGAACCATTAAAATGTTAATTCAGATATTGTCAAACAACCCTTAAGCACGTGTGGTTCAATTTGTTTGTGAACTTTGTTACTTGAGTTGTGTCGATGATATCGACTAGGTATGTGAATAAAATAAACGTATGAAGTTGTCTCGAGTCGATTTTGAAGATTAAAACTTAAATAAAAGACAGTTATATAATGATACCTATGTTATTTGGTTGGTATTGATCTCAATTTTTTAACGGTACCAACATGTTATCATCAACCTATATAATCTACGATACCTAAAAACATACATTGGTGTGTACACACCTAAGTTTCTAGCAAATTTATACCATGACGGCAAGAAAAATAAACACAAATCAGTGTTTATAAACTAATGAACAAAAGTTATTAAAAAAATTCTAGATTAAAGGCTTTATTACCACCGACATTAATATGGTGGTACGTGTAATCACACCTAGAGTAGTAGCATTTGTACAAATCGTTGTAGTCTTCTATTAAGCATCCTTGTATGCGTATATATTTAAACCGTCGCACTGGAGACAATTTTACCAGTATGTATTAAAACTATTATATATACGGAGAACGATTATGGTACAAAGTTTTTTGTTCGTACGAATCGTATGAAGTCATCACATAAGAATGAATGTTACCGGTGTAATTATAACACATGTGTAAGATCTAATCATGTAATGATGAACTTATCACACAAATGTGAAATTATCATGGAATAACATATTTTTGTGTGATAATCACGAATGTAATACACTTTGCGTAATTATTACTTATTCTTCCGTGATAATTTCACATCAAGCTTCGTACACCTAACACAAAAAAAATCATTGTGTATATTAACATTACTCTATATATACGTATTAAATAGCAATTCAAGTGCTACATGGAAGTTTTTGAACTTTTAAAATTTGTAACTAGGTTTTGTTTGGTTTTCTTTAAGGTCGCTTTCAAAGTTTCAGTGACAGAGCCAAGATTTTGTTGGTACACAGGGCAAAAGTATAATATTATAATTTTGATTTGGAATTCAAACAAAATGTACACCCAGCTAACCGGTTTGTTAAATATGCCTCCTTTTCGATCAAAAATGTCATCATTTCGATAAAAATAGGTTTAAAAATAAAAATAAAATATTATAATTTTTTACATTACAAATTATTAAAAAATTTAGGTGTACTGGGGCCTCCCCCTACCAATATAACCTTCACTGTTAATTTTAATGTCATAAGAAATTTATAAAAATCACAAGAAACCCTAAAAACCTAACTAGGTCTGTAAACTCATTCTAATCAAACCGTAATTATATATTATAATACTCCTCTGCATTCGTAGCGAGAAAAACCGTACGCTAAGACTAGAAAACAAAAAAACATAAATCAATAATAATTAGATAAACATGCTTTGATCGACTTGACTATCCAAACTATTGCTTACAAACAATATTGTGCTTGATGTTGTCATCCGTAGTTTGAGATTGGTGGTCGTGGACCGTGGTTCTTGATGTGGCTAAAACACCGATAAACGAAAAATAAAAATAAGAACAAACAAAATATAGCGACCGCTGCAAATGGAGCCATAATCAAGAAACAAACGAAGAGAATGGATGTGAACGAACTAAGAGAATGCATACAGGTAATAGGTTTGAATCCTCAACTGACAACGAAGCTTTATTAAACATAATCAAAAAAATAGATAAGAAACGAAACATAAAATGAAGGTGGGACAGGGCGGCAGAGGTGGCGGCACACCGCCCTGTCTAGGGTTTGAACTTTGTGGCAACGGCTAGGGTTTGTATATTTTTGCGGTGGATGCAACAGAGAAGAAGGTAACTAAAACCCTAAAGCTCTGATACCATGTAAGATGGTAAAAGACTTGATTGATATTATTGAATCGTTAGGTTACAATTAATAGAGATCATAAGAAACACTAGAAACCTAAATGGGCCCGTGTGCTCATTCTAATCAAACATTAATAATATATTCTAATAAAATATCCATAAAGAAGTCGTGTGTCGAGCATGGTTCGCAAGAACATGTAAAGAAAATTTGATTTTAAATTTTTCAAAATTTGAACACAACTGTTTTGGTACGATGATGAACCGAATCAATAGTAAGTGAGCATCATTGTTGCAGGTAATGTATTATTGAACTCAAGTCGGTATTCGCTTTTACGGTTTGTGATATGTCGAACCGATAACGACCAAATTCACGCCACGTAGCATGAGGGAAGGACAACAAAATTCCCGCCGCATAGTGCTAGAGAAAAAACAAATATTAATGTTATAAACAAATTGTTTATGGTTTCAATATTTTCAAACCATATAAAACCGGACCAGACCGGATCATATGATTGAATATATTTTAACTTTAAAAATTATTTTATTTGCGATATCATATAATTCCGTAAGCTTTGTTGTATGATTTGTTTGTTTATATATAATAACTAGTAAAACGTTCGCGCGCGTTGCAACACAAAAAATAACTAATGCCCTCTAAAAGTTTGAGACCATATTGACGTGGATACAAATCTATCACGAACTTGTGCGTTACGACGAGCTAATGATATTTTGAACTTTACGTAAAAAACATAATAAAAATTAGCGTTAAAACATTGATAAGATAGCGCGTCACTATGGGAAAAAATCGTCTATAAAAATAAATATCTACAATTGTATGAAACATTATATTTTAAGAGTTGTAGAAAAAAAATAAAAACTATAGAAAAACAAAACATTGAACAACTTTTAGCAATTTGTACGTTTACGCTTTAATGTGTTGCGTATTATAATACACAATTGCGTCCTAGATGGAATTTAAATCAGAACGTAAAAAAAATTAGCGAAGCGTAATGATATATTTCACAAAGGTTGTTAGCGAAAGAAAACATGAGTGTGTTAAAAAAACAAGTATATAAGTATGAGGTATAAAGTGTAATATAGCTAAACTTATGAGGTAAAAGAAATAATAATTGAAACTTTAATTTAAAGATAGTCTAAAAGTTTGAGCAAATTGTTAAACTACCATTGCATAAGAACTTGTATCGTAAGCAAATCGTAATGATATATTTCATAAAGGTTATTACTGAAAGAAAATATGAGTGCGTTAAAAAGACAAATATAAATATGAGGTATAAAGTGTAATATAGCTAAACTTATGGGGTAAAAAGAAATAATAATGAAAACTTTAATTTAAAAAAACCCTAAAAGTTTGAACAAATTGCTAAACTATCATTGTATAAGAACTTATGGTATGAACATATTTAGTTTTTAAAGTATTACTAATTAACATGTATGGTTTTGTATGAAATAATTGGCTAAAGCCACGTGGCAACTAAAATATCCTTAGATTATTTAAACAAGCCAACGAGATTTTGGTTGTTGAGCTCATTTTGTTGAACATTTAAGCGTATACTCGTTATTTAATATGTTTTTCTATTAAATTTATTTGGTATAGATGAAATAAGATTCATATACTGATAGTGGTTTTAATATTCAGGTGAGCTTTAGGAAAAGAAAATTAAATAGCTAAATAATTTGGATTCTCATAAGATTTGGTTGGCTATATTATGATTTAATATCTAATGAGCAATGATAGAAATAGATATATGTATTTTACAAATGGTACGCTATACGTTCATGCATTAATAAAAACATCAAAAGCGTATTGTGCGATTATAAGATCGACATTTTATGAGTCCATTTATTAGGGGTAACGGGTTACGTGGTTTTATTCGTACTTATTTTCGAGTTTGTCTCCACTTTGACTACCATCTTGGATAGCCAGTCCCACCATTCATTAAGATAAAATAATGATAAAACCTAAAGAAATAAATCAATTAGTTTAATAGCTTTGATGACACGACACGTTTGATATTGATGTATGCGAGTGTTAGAATCGACTAATTAATAGTTTTGATAGCCCATACTTACATAGTTAAAATTAGATTATGTAAACAATTCTATAGAAGTAATTTTGATATACTTTTAATTCAAAAAAAACCCATTGAATTTATTTCTTCAACAAGTCATGTAATAAAAATTGGTCTAATTGAAGAAACCTCATGTGTTTGTGATTGTATTTAACAAAAGCAATTCATTATTAAACTCATATTGTGTTTATAGGTTCCATCTCAAAAGACCACATAACATTTGGTCCCTGCTTGAAAAACAATCCACCACTCAAATGCCTTTGGTAGTATTCAAATAGAATTGGTCACGAAATATTAGATTCAAACTTTTTAAAAAATATATATATATATAAGTGGGCGTTTGGTTCGCGTAATATGTTGGAATTAAAATTTGAATTGGAACTAAAAGGATTTGTATTTGAAATTCAATAGTTTTTAAATTATTTGGAATTCAATAGTATTGTAATTTATGAATGGAGTTTAAATTCCGAATGTATTTTTAGTGACAAAACACTTAAAAAGAATTTGAAATTTACCAGACATTGCAAACATCTTTGCCACCACCTACATGACTATTGATCGCCGCTGCTACATACCACCGACCAACGCCGCCACCAACCGATCACGCCCGTCGTCGAGATCCGACAGTCTCCGTCGAGCACGTCAAAACCGACGCAGTTCGGCAACACGGTCAGCAGCAATTGACGACAACAGTTGGTGGTCTTGCACGTAAAGGTCGGGTCGTGACGACGGCGGTCAGGGTCGGCGATGGCGGCGTTGGCTAGCGGGCGGGGTCGACGTCGGAAAGGGTCATCTGTAGTGTCGGTTGGTGATGGGCAAGGTCGTAGGTGGCGGTAGGTGGGGGAGACGAGGGTTGGTGGAATTTGAAATCCTTCAATTTCAACGAATTTCTATTAACCAAACATAATGACTAATGAAATTTAAATTTCAATTTCATTAAGTTATTGCATACCAAACGCCCTTTAAGTTTTCATCAAAGAACTTCTAGTTGAAGGGGCATCTAGACGTATAAAATGATATATTTTTTCATTAATCTTTCAGAAATATACAATTATGATTTGATTAGATTGAGATGTTAAAGAAATAAAACATCACGTAACTATCAATTGCCTTTACTATCGATAACAATAGATAAAAAGCATAAAGATAAAATGATAAAAGGTTAAAAGGTATTTTTATAGTTGGGATGCATTAATGATAGGGCTGAGATGATCTACAGTTTGCAGATGGTGGTGGGCCAACGGCCCACTAAGTTTTCAGATTCATTTGATGTGTGGGTCCCACGACAGCAATCACCCAACCATTGGCCGCCACGTCGTCACAACCCCGGTGATAGAAAGTCCAAAGTATGTTCTTTCAAAAAGCTTTTCGCCCTTTTACAAAATTCAATTACTTAACTTTTTAATTATAAACTTGACTTATTATTAACGTGTCACATACATAATTTCAAGTAGCTTTCTTTCATCACATATTATATGTTAAAATTATTATTGTAGAGAAGTTAAGGTAGTTTCGTTACTTCCATACGTTTTACTGATATTATTGACAGATCACATTATATTTAATAATTTAATATACGAATGAGTAATAAAAAATAAATAATTATTTGTTTGTGTAAACCATTGAAAATGGGGTGAATTGTATGCAGTGGCGGAGCTTAACCAACTTGGTAGGGGGGCGGGGACGAAATTATTTTTTAGGGGGGGAGAACTCGATATTTATATAAAAATTTACACTACCGGGCAAAAAATTTACAATATCGGACTAAAATTTAACACTACGGACGAAAAAATAGGGGGGCGGCGGCCCCCCGGCCCCTTAAAAGCTTCGCCCCTGATTGTATGACCGTATGAGTGAACACTAAGAAGGTTGCAACCTTAAGTTTAATAACTAATAGTAGTTTAATTAATTTTAATCTAATTTAATTAGTTGTTTATATATAAATATGTAAGATAAGATTAAACTGGTATAAAACGCTTTTTTCACATGTTAAGCAATATGGAAGCATTTTTAGTATTAAAAGTTCTGGATCTCCCTTATTGATGTTGATTCTTACCCTGGCTAATGGCTATGGTACATTTGTGTGTTAATTTTTGTTCACAAAGTCTTGCTTTTATACATTTTGTTCTAACAGGGTCCACAACACATGCTACAAAACACACAAGTCAACAATGAAAAGCAATAACAATCGATTTAACATTACAATATCAACATAATAATAAGAGATGGTACGTCATGCAAACGTGTCGGATTGGCAAATTCAATTCGTATACATTTAGCATCTCCCTAACATACACTAGAAATTCAACTTGTATGATTTGAATTCTCAAACTTCCTATTAGTAGCACTAGAAACATGTTAAAACATACATATTTACGAATCAGTTAGTGAAAAACTTCAACTCAATCTGAAGCACTTGCATCATTATTTCCAACGAATGAAGGTTAGGGGTTGATCAAGTATGAGATATAACGTTTTGTTTGTTATTATATATCGAATTGAGTTGTGTTTATTTTAAAATATACAAATTTTCTACAAAAACATATATTATACTTGTATATATATGTATGTTATATATGTATGTTTTGACTCGAGTGAATAATCTCCAAAAACATTAAATAAGTTGTGTTCTAGGAAAAAAGAGATTTTATGTGTTTAAGTTAGAAAGTATTAATCTCTAGACAACAAGATCTTGTGGTCTAGCATAACATTTTGTATTAAAATGAGGCTCCCTATTATGTTGTTTAATGTTCAAGTCTTATGATGAAGAGAAAATTTATAATAAAAGTCGATTAAGGAGTCTATAAATTAGTTGTTCTAAAAAGTAGTAATTAATATGTAGACGTATTCTTGAAATAATTTGGTTGATACACACAAAAAAGTGGTCATTTTAGCAAAAACTTTTTGAACCATTTCATGTGGAGTAAAATTTTCATAATATTTTCAGGAGCATCACCAATGAAACATAAACATTTTCTATCAAATCAATCATAACTGCTGCTCATAATTCATTATTCACGAGAATATGCACCACGAACAAAATTAGTAAAAAGATGCGTGATCCAATAAAAAGAAATCCTAATTCCGTGTGGAATAAAACTATTTGATTAAAAGAGAATAAAAATAGAAAAAGTTCTACCATGACAACTCAAGGCTCCAATCAATAAGAATCTTAAAAACTAAAAAATAATAACAGATCAATAAAAAATATTTTCTTTTTTAAGAACCTTTATACGTTCTAATCGACAACTTATACTTGATCACATTGCTTTTTTTTTTTGGTAATGAGAAAATACCCCTAATGACTTGAGGTTGGTATATCTGTTTCTCGGATAAATTTAATCAACTAGCACTACTCCAACAAATGGTATTTCGTCTAACTGATTAAGATTAGATACAGATTATTATGAAATCGGCCAGACACCTAGTAGATTTTTGTCAATCGGCCAATTAATCGCTAGGCGGTCAACGGTGGTCAAAATCGAACCTAGGTGGTCTTAATCGGCCGAAAATCTTCGATTCTGGCAAAATTCCAGTAGGGTTCCGGCGTCCTTCGGGCGCCTTTCAAAAATTCTAGCCAAAACTCAGAAAATCTGACTTAAACTTGAAATTTCCGAACAATATGTGTATAAATATATAACTCAACTTTTTTTTATTAAAATTACATATTAAATAAATGTTTTCTTAAAATTATTTTTAAATACAAATATTATATAGTACAAACAAGTATAATATATGCATCACACATTTTGTTTTAAATCTATAAGAATTTTATAAAATAACTAATGGATATGTCATAGCTTAAAAATGTTTTTTATAAATGTTTTGTAGTTCTTTTATAAACGTTATGTGATGTTTGTACTATTTTTATCAGTAATTCTTATGACTTCTTTGAAAAATTACAAACATTTTCTATAACTTTTGAACATATGCACATTTTTTAACACATTTGTATTTAATTTAATCAGAAATACACATGTTTTAAAAAAATGATTTATCATGATCACACAAAAAAATCAAACGGTATATCTTCTAAATTGTGAACATGTATTGATTTTAAAATCTTATTTTGTATTCAGGTATCACAGTAAATATTTCACATTACAAATTTAAGTTATTGATTTTTTATATATTTAAATGAATATGTGAAAATATAGATATCTAATAAAATTTGGCATAACAATAATAGATAAAAAGAATGCTATAAGTCTCAAATACTAATCTCAGTTTTTTACATTTAAAAAGATTTAAAAAAATTAAAAAACATTTTATTTTAAAAGAAAATTTAATTTTAAATGGGAGGTACAAAAAAAAGATTTGGGTTTATAAAAGGTTTTCATTTAACCCTCTTTAAAATACCATTATTAAATTAAAGCTAGAACTTTTTTTTCCAATAATATTATGAGTGAGAAAAGGAAAGTTTTTTAAAAAAATACCCATTTTGATAAATATTTTCCAAAACACCTATTTTGATAAATAAAATTTGTAACAACATCATTTTAGAAAAAAGCTCTGCTATGCTTTGACTTGTAATAAATGTTTCCAAGAAGCATCAATTAAGCTGTGTTAATCAAAGTGTTAGTGTGTCTAGCTTGGATAGTATTAATTTCTAGATTTCTTAAAATACTTCGATTATACACACCGACACACAATAAATCAATCGTTTTACCACCTTTTTTTCATTTTAATGGATTAAAATTTTCATCACCACGAGTACATAGGATGGCTCCACGATATCATTGATACATTCCTTTCAAACATTCTTGAATCTAGTGGTGTACAAAAAACCGGTTTTGAAAACAACAAACGGAAAAAATAAACCGAACCGGTTTCTATCCAGACCTGAACCGGTACTAAAACCGGTTTTTCTAAAAAACTGGTTTCAAATTAAAAAACTGGTTAAACCAGCCAAAGAGCGGTGTGTATACGGGTTTGTAACCCGGAACCAAAAACCGGTTCCAAATTAAAAAAACTGGTTAAACCGGTTTTTCTAAAAAAATCTTTTTTCAAACCGGTCGAAACTGGTTAGAGCGGTTTGAGGGTTCTTGATGAAAAATCGATTTGAATAAAAACAGTTTGTACATATTTAAAAAATCAGTTTGTACACCTCTACTTGCATCTATCAAGCAATTGAAAAATATTATAGAAAAATTTTAGTTGTTGTTGTTAAAAGAAAGTTGCTCAATAACGTTCTAGGTTGAACTAGTCGGGATGTTTCCAAGTTATAATTACACATGTATGTAAAAAAGAGAAAAAAACATCACATGTGTTTTTCTTTTCAAAAATCAACATTTTTTTTCAAATTACAAATGATGTTTTTGATGTACGGATGTTCAATATCCAGTTTTGATGGGTTTTAGGTTAACCGTTAGTAATGGTTTTTAATCATCGAAAATCAATATCAAACCGATGAACATTAACACCGAATCAAATGAATCGTTACTATCGGTTTGGCTACGGATTATTTTCATGGTTTGGGCTTAGCAGCCCATTTCTCTTTTATCGGTCCAATAAATTACTTAATACTGAGCCCACTTTATCCATCATAGTCCAATTAGGCTCAAATGCCCTATACAAATATATATTTATAATATACTAATTTTCAAGTTTTGCATAAGATAAGATGTTCTAGTATATGTTTAGAGTGTGTTTTATTAAAAAAACATTTTCTTATTTTTAAACCAAAATTTTTCCTATTTTGCAATTTAATATTTCAACCTTTTAACATTACAACCTTAACCCAATTTTTTTATTTTTAAAAAATTGTTGTTTTACGTTTCGTTCTGGATTTTTCGACCGGGGCAACACGCATGCGTAATTCAACATTTTCTACATTTTGCTATACTTTATATTTTAAGTTTTTTTGACTTAACACGATGCAATGTGAGTGTATAGTTTAATGGTTTTACGTCTATTTTTACCGTTGGACATGTTTATTGCAATACACGGGTCTTAGATCGACTAAGTTAAACTTTTTTATGTTTTACGTTTCGATCTAATTTCTCTGCATTAACACACCTCAAATTT
Organism: Flaveria bidentis; assembly: GCA_018326385.1. NCBI lineage: Eukaryota > Viridiplantae > Streptophyta > Magnoliopsida > Asterales > Asteraceae > Flaveria > Flaveria bidentis. Next base: position 16,497 of record BJCM01069924.1, read on the forward strand.
GTGTTGGTGGTCGCTGGTAGTGGAGCGACATTGTTGTTTCGACATAGTTTTACGCCCCCGCCGCAACGCGGGTGCTTAATTCTAGTTTATGCTAAATGTAAAAAAATCTAAAAATTCAAATGCATTTAAATCTTACGATTCTATCCAGTTTTATACAATCAGTTTTTAATATAAACCGCATACCAACCAGTTCTTCAAGGTATGAAAATTCTCGAAACCAATCAATATAAAACTAAAGGGATGTTTTGCAATTTCTGAATGATTAAGTGTTAAACTATTAACTGCTAAACAATTAAAAGACCTAAACCATTAAAAGTTAGCATATCGCTTGACTATTCAAAGGCAAAATGTTTGACCAATTCAGATAATAAGTCTTAACCATTAAGTATTAGACATCTTAACCATTCAGAGACAAATGTCTGAACCATTCAGACATTTGTTCGCGAAACAAACAGTTTAAACTATTCAGTTATCTAAACCATTAAAAAGCTGAAACAAACAATCCCTAACAGAAAATATCGACGTGAAACCATACGATGACATGTTTAGACGGTTTTATGATTTTAAAATAAACCATGAACACCATATTTTAAAACGTACATGGAAGTGGAGGATAAGAACTAACAAGTGTAATCCTTTGTTCCCTTCCTGTTTTATTTGATTAATTATCCTATTTCTTTTTCTTTTCTTTACTCTTATACAATCATGTGCTTTAGTCATTTATATAATACTAATTATTAATTTTAGTGTGTTTAATGGGTTGTATCATGTGTTTCATGGGTTGTATCATGTGTTTCATGGGTTGTATTCGTCTATGTCTTTTTCTTAAACTTTAATTTTTTTCAAATTTAACCTACTATTTTCATATTTTTGATAATTTAGCCCTAATATTTTTATTTATTTTGATCATTAATCCCCATAATTATCATTTTTTTCAAATTTAACCTACTATTCTAATACGAGCTTTTTTGATGTCGATAGTCACTTGCGGTGATGTGTTATTGGTACCACTTAACACAGTTTACGTCCCCCGTTACAACGCAGAGGGCTTAATACTAGTGGCAACTATAAACTCTTGATTAGGTTCAACAGTAATTATATTGCTAAATAAAGAATCTAGTTATACTAGTTTATAATGAACATTTTACTCAATTTGAGTAGAAGTTGAGTTCTATAATAAGGTTTGGGATCATAAACCATAACTACTCATCAAAATGAGTTAAAACCATTATTGGAATTGCGTAAAATGAAAATCGTCTTCTTTGAGTTTTTTTTAATCAAAATCAATACAACACAAAAAAAACAATCGTCTCGAATTTTAACTCGTACTAGCAAACCACAAATATAATAATTTATGATAGGGTTATAATACCATATTTTATCTAAAAATTCTAAAAATTTAATATGGAATTAACACGTGTTTTTCTATTGTTTTAGAAAGAAAGGTATTTTGATCATTGTGTCATAATGTTAGCTTATTGTGTCTTATACGTTAGTCGTGTCATATAATTTATATCGTTTATTATATGTATTCACCATAGTTTTCTACATTTTAGATCATTTTGTGTTGTTTTTGTTTTTGTTTTTATAGATTATATAAACTTGTTATCTATTATTATGTTTTACAATTAGAAGTACACAATAATATACTTTCATCTATATATTTTTCAAAACTCACAATGTTTAACATAACAAAATGTGTTATTTTTGTTATTGTTTTGTATAGATTATATGAACTTGTTATTGTATATCAATGTGTTTTACAATAATAAGTACACAATAGTTTTATTTCACGAATGTATTTTGGGCGTTGTTTTTAATGTATTAGATTAATGACGATTAATGTACAATAATAAGATAACACAATGACGATTAAAAGGCACGATGAAATATTGTGTTATTTGTTCGTTGTTTTTAATGTATTAGATTAAGTTTGTCAACTATTATTGTAATTTACATATTAGAGATACAAAAAAATGATATTTCATAATTATATTTTTTAAAAATTCATCATTAAAAAATACATAATAGTATTCAGGAAAACACAATAACTAACAAACATACAAAATAAACTTCACTAAAAACACAATGACTGTATAAATATATGAAAATATTATTATTTTTATATAACAATATTGTACTCGTTTTAAAGATAGAAAACGCTCGTTTTTTTAGTTTATTTTTTATAAAAACAAAATAATATCATACATAAATGTTATAAACATTAAAAAAATAGAGAAACTTACAAAAAGTAAAGAATCACCACCGACATCTCAAGAAACCACCTAAGGCCACCGCTGCCTCAAGAAACCACCTCTGGCCACCACTGCCGACGGAAACCACCGCTAGCCACCAACGTCTTCAGAAACCGTCGCCGTCGGCGACCACTTCTGCCGGAAACCGCCGCCGACGAAAACCACCGCCGACGAAAACCACAGCGAGCCACCACCACCACCGGAAACCACCGCCGGAAACCACCGCTGGCAACCACCACCGCCGGCCACCTCCGCCGCCGGAAACCACCTCCGCCGCCGGAAACCATCTCCGTCCACCGCCGCCGCCGGAAACCACCATTTTAACTACTTTTACACTTCATTGTTTTGTTTTTTATAC
>BJCM01069927.1:0-11766 GCA_018326385.1 Flaveria bidentis
AGAAAGAAGTTTTTTTAAGAAAAAAAATAAAAATCTAAATAACTAAATTTATATTTTAGATACCATGGAACATGGGCGAAGCTTATCGAGGGCCGGAGGGCCCCCCGGACCCTTTTTCTCCATTCGTAGTGTTAATTTTGGGTCTGGTATTGTAATTTTTTTAATATTTATACAGTGTACCTCCTTAAAATAAGTTACATTTGTTGTCCGCCTCATATAGTATGATTTAAGCTCCACCACTATCATAGAAGCATGAGTGTCAATAATTCACATAGAAAAAATAACCATATATTTTTCAAGGTAATTTACACGTCCAATATTCATGTATTATAAGAAATTAACCCAACGTAAACGTAAAAATAATGTAATGATAAAGAAAATATATAAAAATGTAGTTTGAAATAAATAAATAGAATACTTGTTAACCGTTACAAACAATAAAACAAAACATTGTTAATGTGTGCATATATATAGAAAGGGTCCTAATAAAGAGACACACCGCTTTATAAATCGACACCCACCTATATGTCGCGTATGGGTCCATACGCGGCGTATAAGTTCGAATACCCTAAAAACGAGGAAAATTCAGGGGGGCTGTCAGATAGCTATACGCCTCATATATTCCAATACGACCCCCATATACGACACATATAGGGCTATACGACGCGTAAAACGAATTTCGATACTGACTACGAGGAAAAATTCAGGGGGGCTGTCAGAGAGCTATACGAAACATATAGCCCTATACGACACATACAGCCTTATACGACGCGTATGAGGCTATACAAAACGTATAGAAATTTTGGGGAGTTAATTTAAAATATTAAGGTGTATATTTAAAAGAAATCATATAGGAATTAAGATAAAAACGGAGCAGAATCCCCATTATACCCCTCAAGGAAAAAGGGGAGAGACTCGTGATAGGGGTGGGACCAAGGGGCTTAGCTGTAAAAGTGACGAAAGTTAATTGTAAATCACGCGTTTCCCCAAATTCCTCTCACCGACGCCCCATTAACTCTCCACCATTATCCGCTCACCCATGATAACTATCCTTTCTCACTCCACGTCATATTTATGACGTCGTATGGACAAATTTATATATTTTAAATGTATAAAATAATCGGATATTCTAAATAAACATTATAGTTAACTTCGTTTTTGCTACTTAAGGTTTCATTTAAAATAGTATAAATATCAATTTACTTCTAAAAGTTTTATATTTTGTTTAAATTTCAAATCAAAAGATTTATTATTTATTTTAATTTAAATTTAAAATTATAAAGCTTTTGGATTGAAATCAAAACAATCTATGAAACTTTTAAAGGTAAATTGATATTTTAATCTTTTGAAAGAAATTAATTATTTTTGTTAAATCCCAGAGAATAAAATAGAAATTAACTCTAAGCATTATTACCCGACTAACAAACGAGTCAGATGTTTTATCACAGTAAGACTTTAGATGATGGGTTTCCCTAGAATGGTCGACGAGTCAGGTCACCAACGTTATTTGTGTTGACGGGCGTAGGTAGTCTTTTGTCAACAGGTTTACCCGGTTCGCTAGGCTTAAAAATTATTCGTTAGTTCTTCAAGAAAAAAAGCTGACTAACAAATGAGCGTGTCATATGTACACTTGTTGGTTATCAGGACATTTTTTTTCCTTTTTTATTTCTCTATATATTAGCACCTATATATAAAGAGATATAAAGGGAGAATGTTGTCTTAATACCAATATGTAAAACCTTAATTAACACTAAATACTCGATACCAATTTTAAAATTACGACATAATATTTATGTATATTGAAAACCCATGACATTTGATTGAATTGTTTACTAAAATATCTATCAAAATGCTCTTTGTAGACATGTAAATAATGTTTAGTTCTGTGCACCTTTACTATCGTAAATACGTAATTCATACAATTTGAGTTTTATTTATATTGTTAAGAAGATGAATGACTCTAAAAGGATAAAGTAAGTGTAAACTCTTAGTATGAAGTCATTAAGTTTCAAAGAAATTAATACTTTAAGGTTAATCAAAACGTACAGTTACGACTATATGCATTTGATATGACCAAATAATGTCTTTTTAGTCCCACACTCGCATATCAAAGTAGTATTGGTCAAACCCATATTTTTTGACCAAAAAGTTTGTTCACCATCTTCAAATATACAATATTATTTTGTTTGTTATAGAATACGATTAAACTGTTTCTATTATTAGTATGTGTGTTTACATGTTCAAACCAATCCATTTTGCAACTTGTATTTCTATCTACATGTCATATTTGTAAGCGGAAAAAAGTAACGTAGGGGGGCGACTTTATAGCTTGATTTCCTTAGACATTCTCGCTTGTTGGTCGGCTAGAATGATCGAAATTGAGTTGGTTACGTCGTGACACGTAGCGTATACATTGTATACGTGCATATGCATGTATACATATAATATATTATTTTTTTCACATCCATACACATGATAATATTAAATATAAATACATGACCAACAATATATAAATTTAAAATCCATTCTATGTAACAACACACATTTTCTCGTATTTATTTCATTAAATTTAACTATAAACTTGTGACATATTTTGTTTAACCAACTTTATTAACTGTAAAAATTAAGGGATACAAGGATATGCTTGTCTATGTGTGTGTATATGTGTGTAGTGTTACCTCAATATGCATGATAAACAGTATATATAACTAATAATCAAATATTGACTGAAATTAATTATATGGGTGGAAAATACGTATGGATATATGCATGCATGTAATTCATGAAAGCGTGGCAAACTCAAATGTTGACTTCTAAGGGTTCTACCAATTAACAAGTCAATGTATTCACATATATATTTCATCATCTCGGTTGCTTACGTATTCTCTATATACTTTCCCGTTGTGATCTTATCTTCTAGTACCCAAAAATAAATTAAAAAATCATTTTACTTTAACATTAATATTTTTTATAAATGCATAATTATATAATATTTTAAAATGGAAATTTAATATTACAATAAGAAATAGAAAGATTAAGATTCATACATTTTTCTAATGATTAGAATAATGCATTAAAGAGTTAAGTTAAAGGATGTTAATAAGTTGTTATTCGCAGTTTATTTTGACAAGTTAATTTCCAAAATTTTATATTTTTACATAAACTATTGTATAATTTACTATTTTGTTTTGTTTTATTAAACGTAAGTGACACTTATTCATTCTTACTTCTAACTAAATCAATTTTCTTATTGGAAGTAGATGGCGTGTGAATATCTTAAACTACACCAAGTCTGTAGATGACTTGGAATACCATGCCAGCACTAAGCAATAATACCATCAAACACATCCTAAGTAAATATCAAATGTGACTTCATTCAATACATTTTTCAATCTCGGCAACAATTTGAGTTTCAACAACTTGATTGCTACATGTGTTTCAATTTATTTTGGATAATGTACAAGTACGATAACTTGTCTAAACTCTTTTATATGATCATACAATAATAAAATTTACTTTTCAATTTATTTACATCAAATCCAGAATAAAAGTAAAATGTGTGAGTTTCGCACAACTTTAATATTTTGTACAAGTACAAAAGAAAAATTAAATGACTATAGACTAAGAAAATAAATTCATCATATAAAAGATAATATAAACAAAATTGAATACATACTTATGAATTATAAAAACTTATCAGAAGATTAACAATAAGAAGGAATGAAAACGAGAACACGACAACACAAATGATTTCGAGTGTCGGGTTTCACTTCTTCATATTGTCTCCAACCATGGACACACATTGTTTCATTGGATTTATGTCTAATCTTTATAAGGACTTTTGACACATGGTTTTTAGATTGATTAAAATCGTTTGTGCTCGAAAACAGAGTTTAGCATTTTTATAAGTCTTTGGAAAATTATTTTTATAGTTTTATATTGTATCCTCATGGTTTAGTTTTAGTTAGATTGAGAGATAATAACATAGGAAGAAAGAGAAGATATAGATTTGATGATATGAGATTAAGGATTTAAAATTATACATTGGATTAAACAATAAACATCTTATCTTTTTTCTAAAAATATTTCGTTCGTTTTTAATAACCGAATATATTTAGTTTTTACAAGATATTACACAATACTTATGTAATATTAAGCGCTCATTCAATTATCTTTGTTATTTCTTAAATTCCATGAAAATAAAATATACTATGGATTGGGTTAATTTTATTTATGGAATGTAATTTCATCTTATCTAAAAAAACCAATAGTAGTATATTAAATTTCAACTACAATCGTGAAAAGCAAGAGAGAAAAACGGAAAATAATAAAATAGGAGTTTAAGATTTAAAGTTTGGATTAAAAAGAGGAGACTTACAAAAAGGATAACTGCTAAATAACTACAATTGGTTTACTATTATGATTCATATGCCAGCTGGATATACTTATCATCACTGAGCTAAATACACATTGAATCTCTATAAATACCCTTAACATACAATCCCCCCTTTTCTATTCAAACCCCTTTATACCTCCTCCCTCTTCGTCACAACTTCATTCATCAAAGTTTTTCAAGACAACAAACACATCTGCCATTATGGCCGGTGGTGGAATTCCGATCGCTCCCGGTGGCGATAAAGCTTACCCCGGGAACCTCACTCTTTACGTCACCTTCACTTGCATTGTTGCAGCCATGGGTGGTCTCATCTTCGGTTACGATATCGGAATCTCCGGTAACAACACACCTCCTTTCTCCCTTTTTTTTTTTTTGTCTTTTTCCGATCACATATTATTATTAAACCCAAACCAGCTTTCCTTGCAACCGAATTTTTTTTATAACCGGTTGTAAGGGAACCCGGTTTATTGGGTTTAATAATAACATGATCCCGACATTAGGTCCTCTACCAACCGAAAAAAATAGTTTGATCGGTTCGAGAGAACCGGTTTATTGGGATTGATAATAACATGATCCTAAAAACGGGTTCTCTCCCTGCCGAAAGAAATTTATTCGGTTGGGAGTCAACCTGGTTTAAGGGTTTAATAATAATAATAATATGGTCTCAGAAACTGAATCGTTTGTTTTTGTGATGAACAGGTGGAGTGACGGCGATGGATCCGTTTCTGCAGAAGTTTTTTCCATCGGTTTACAAGAAGCAAACGGCGGATAAATCGACGAATCAGTACTGTAAGTTTGACAGTCAAACGTTGACTATGTTCACGTCGTCGTTGTATCTAGCGGCGTTGCTGTCGTCGCTGGTGGCGTCGACGGTGACACGTACGCTTGGTCGGAAGCTTTCTATGTTGTTCGGTGGCGTGCTATTTTGCGCCGGTGCGTTGATTAACGGTTTCGCTCAGGCTGTTTGGATGCTCATCGTTGGTCGGATTCTTCTCGGTTTTGGTATTGGATTTGCCAATCAGGTAATATATTTTTTTATTATGTTTACTTTTTATTAAATCAGATTTAATATAATATTATATAATGACAATTTCTAGTAATAATTGGGGGATATGCTGTTTATTGGATATTTATTACTTAGATATAAGTTGATATTAACCGTAAGTTTAAGAATTAAGAGATTTAAATTTTCTGAAAAGATAAACATAATATCATATAACATTAATGAATAGTGTTGGTAAGTATACAAATTATAAGCCCATAAATTTCTGGGTGATGTGGCGTTTGTTTGTGACGTGAAATACCATCCCTTTTGTTTGTGAGAGGCGGGGTTTTAGGATGTAAATGTGATCATCGGTTTACCTCTTTTCTGTTGAACTTATTAAAATCATACTACTTGGGGGTTTATCGATATCCTAGTGTCGATATTAACACATGCCGTAGGTGATCTTTAGAGTATAAAGTTGCGTTTGAAAAAATAAAGTGAATAGAGTAGTTATTTTATATAAAAATGTATGAATAGGATGAGTCAATGACATGATTAGTATACTCTTTTTTTTATCTTTGTATCTTTAGTAAAGTTATTTAAATTCAAATAAATCTAGGAATCAATCACATATAATTATAAAGTGTTTTTTATTTGTTTCTGACACTAGCGTTTAACCTCTTTTACCAACCTCGCAACTTGCTTTTGGAAACCGTTCCTAATACTATTTCTTTTCTTTTGTTTTATGTGTTATTTCAACTTATTTTGAAAAACAATCAAAGCTATACTATTAATAATTTATTAATAAAAATTAAAATAATATACATCTTTAGTTTTTCTTTGCACATGCTGTCACTTTATTTGTCTATCAATATTCCACCACCAAACGTGTTTATGACAGCAACCCTGAAAATTGACTTCGACAACGACAATGAAATTGATATATTTTAGAAATAAATCTCCCCTAACAATACAATCTTATAAATATATAATATAAAAATGATGGGTATGATAGTATTATTTCTCTTTTTTAACCTGTTTTTTTTTAATTTATGTCAGTCGGTACCTCTATACCTTTCGGAAATGGCACCATACAAGTATCGAGGGGCCCTTAACATCGGCTTTCAATTATCTATCACAATAGGTATCTTAGTGGCTAATGTATTGAACTACTTCTTCAACAAACTTGATGGTAATTTGGGTTGGAGACTTAGTCTCGGGGGCGCTGTGGTCCCCGCCTTGATTATCACGGTGGGGTCTCTAATCCTTCCCGAGACTCCTAACTCAATGATTGAACGTGGTAAAACCGAAGAAGCTAGAGCAAAGCTTCGTAGAATCCGAGGCGTTGAGGATATCGATGAAGAATTCAAAGATTTGATTGACGCAAGCGAAGAGTCAAGGAAAATTGAACACCCTTGGAGGAACTTGTTGCAAAAGAAATATAGGCCACAACTAACTATGGCCATAATGATCCCGTTTTTCCAACAGTTAACCGGGATCAATGTGATCATGTTTTACGCCCCCGTTTTGTTCAAAACCATCGGTTTTGGCGGTGACGCTTCGCTTATGTCTGCCGTGATCACGGGTACCGTTAATGTTCTAGCGACATGTGTTTCGATATATGGTGTTGACAAGTGGGGCCGAAGGCGTCTTTTCCTCGAAGGAGGGGCTCAAATGCTCATTTGTCAGGTTTGTACGAACATTATTTTGAGATACTTATGTGACATGTATTATGTTTCTTTGTTGTTATTTATTACTTTTATATTTTGTAATAGATTGCTGTTGCGATTTTCATCGGAATCAAGTTTGGAGTGAACGGTGATCCTGGTGATTTGCCCAAATGGTATGCCATAGTGGTTGTGCTTTTCATATGCATCTACGTAGCGGGATTTGCGTGGTCGTGGGGCCCACTCGGGTGGCTTGTGCCTAGTGAAATTTTTCCACTCGAGATCCGATCAGCCGCTCAAAGTATAAACGTCTCTGTTAACATGATCTTCACTTTCATAATCGCTCAAGTGTTCTTAACCATGCTTTGTCACTTTAAGTTTGGGCTTTTCCTATTCTTCGCCTTTTGGGTCCTTGTCATGACGATCTTCGTGTACTTTTTCTTGCCTGAAACAAAAAACATCCCGATTGAAGAGATGGTGATCGTGTGGAAGAAGCATTGGTTCTGGTCGAGATTTATGGAGGATGTTGATTACCCGAATGGCGTTGAGTTAAGTAAAAACGGCGATGTCGCAAAAAAAGTATAACTTTACCATATTCTTATCAGTATCGTTTTACATTTTAGTGTTTTTATGTCTTGTTAGTATTAGTAGTTTGTGTTAAAGCACTCCAAAAACAAGTGTTTGAATTCTTTTAATTTCTATGGTCAAGTAAATATATTGGTTTATGGTATTAAAATGTGTGATGTTTGATTTTTTAAATATTGTTCTTGATATTTAAGCTGAATTTATTTTATTTTATCTTTTATGTGATAGATGTGGAAAGAGCCACGAGATGGTACACATGATTCATAGAATTGACTTGCTATATTTAATGGTTTCCAGGCAAGAAACATTTCACATTTAAGTAAAACCTGTCATGGGCCAACTGGACATTTAAACAATGTGTCATTGTTATTATTTATGATTTTTTACTAAAACAACAATGATAATGTATATTAGTAGTTATATATATTATATGTAAGTTCATGCACCAACTAGTTAATGACGAATCAAGTTGGCATCTATTATATTTAAAGGAGTGATTTATAAAATAAAATAAAAATTATAAAATTGAACAGCCGGCATATTGGTTTATTGTGATTTTATAATTGTAAATCAGTTCATAACAAAATATATATGATCATGAGTTCTTGTATGACATGCTTGTACCTGTAGTAAAATAGATTATTATTATTATAGATTTTTATAAAGGGTTATTGCATGAGATGAGATCAATTTTGAGTTATTTTTTAACTTAGTCAAAATTAATCACAATTCAGTAAATGTATATAGTCATTTTTTAATTTAAACTTATTTTCTTCTAATGATCCTTACTAATTGAGAGTTGACCATTGTTAGTTCTAGTAATGAAATGTGACCAATTTTGAGTCATTTTTCAACTCAAACACCGTTTAGTTTTAGTCAGGTTTGTATTCCATTGTCTAGCTTTTGTCATCACCTAAAATCCACCTCTAATGAGTCAATTAGTTCAAATCTAGAGATGGAGATTGACGAGTTTTTGGTGTGCAAGTTTTAAATTGACGGACTTGATGACAGATTTCAACTTTTCGCTTAGTGTTTTGGCCACAAAAGCAATCCATGTCATCAAAAAACTAACGAGGTTAACTTTCAGTTAGTAAATGATCGTTCGAGGAAATTAAACTCAAATTGAAAGTGTTTACAAATATTTACTTAGTTGGGGTTCGTCCCGGACAATAAAAAAAAACTTGAGATTATTAAAATCCAATTACTCTTTTATAAAGTGTATCGAGCACGATATATAACTTAAAAAACAACCCTTTTGTTACGTGAAATAGATATAGTCCCACAGGAAAAACTCATTTATGTCACTAATATATTTTCCCCTTATGAACCGATATTAAGACATAAAATATCTTTCAGTTGAGTCGAGCGTCGGCATGTTAGTTTCACATTTTTGTTTGTATCAAAGGGGTCAAAAATGCTTTTCTTCATAGCTTAAGTTGTGGGCTTAAGTTTTCTTTGGAGACCACATGTTCACGTGTCTATATGTCGTATCGGACATAGAAACGTAAATCTAACTGCGACCTTTTTTAAAGTAGTGGATTCTAAAATTCATATTTAAAATCATAAATAAATTTTGGTACAATAAATAGTCAAACATATAGAGTGGTTATTTAATTGTAAAGAAAACTAAATACATTTTTAAACAAAGACTTATCATCAATAATACTTTTTAGAATACAATGTAAATTATAAATTTCATACAAAATGACAGGATGATACAGCTTGATGAAAAAAACATTAAGCATGCATACATTATTGTTAATTTATGGGTTTGGTTAATAGACATCCCATGATTTTAAATCAAAACCCCAAAATTCTATACGTGTCGTATAACTCCATACGCGTCGTATAGAGGGGGGTCGTATAGCTCCATACGCTTCGTATAGAGGGGGTTCGTATAGGGTTGTATGTGTCGTATAGGGCTATATGTGTCGTATAACCCTCTGACAGTCCCCTGGAATTTTCCTCGTAGTTAGTGTCGAAATTCGCTATACGCGTCGTATAGCCCTATATGTGTCGTATAGGAGGGGTCGTATAGGGTTATATGAGGCGTATAGTCCCCCTGAATTTTCCTCGTTTTTTGTGTATCCGACCCTATACGTCACGTATGGACTCATACGCGACGTATAGGAGATGTCGATTTATCTGGTGGGTATCTCTATATTAATTCTATATTAAGACCCTAATTTATACTAGATACTTTGATTAAACTTAATAATGTTGATACGTCATAAAAAGAGTATGAAGTACAATAATAAACTTACTTTGTTTAATTTGTTTTACTTTTGTTATGGATTTTGTGATCTCCAACATTAAATACTTGCACTTTACCTTTTTTCCTATCACATGTGTCGATTCTAATCCAAAACAAATAACACAAGCTAGAACATCCATTTATCCAAACTTTATCCAAAAATATATCCCAAAAGATATGGTGATCATAGTTATCTGCAAAAAGTTTTGGATATTTCAAAAGTTTTGGAGACTATTGAATTAAAGTGTGAGTTTCGTGTGACTTTTTTTCCTTTTTTGTCACTAGAAACTTTTAGATCTGTGATTTAAATCATAGTTATCTGCAAAAAGTTATATAAATATTTTCATACATATCTTAAAAGTGTTGGTTCAAGCCCAAATACACACTTAACACTCACATATGTTTAACTGCTTGAACTAGCTTTCATTATTTACAAAGTTTACATTAAATAGAAACAAACAAACTTGATCCTAAAGAAAAGGCAACCTCTACGTGAATATCCTAAAAGCTAAGAGAACAAGCCCCATTGTTTTTGACACATTAAAGTCTAATAAAACACATGACTTAAAACAATCAAATAATTAAACTAAAATATGTTAAACCTGTGAACTGATCCACAACTTTAATCTGTGACCCGTTCACCAGCTGACCCGTTAAACGATGACCGGTGAACTAAACCTGATTAACCCAACATTTACCCCCTTAATCGGTTTGATCACACCATTCATTCACAAAAGTTGAATCACCATCTTGACTTTTCCCGGACACCTGATCTTCACCCCGATCACGTCCAAAAGTCTTCTCGATTCAAATCAAATCATGGTCACCACATTGCAACATCTCACATGGCATCCCGTTGGAACTTGGAACCCGTTCATTAACGTCTTGACTCTTCACGGATCAACGACCTCTTCCCCGGTCACATCCAAAGTCACCCGACTTGAACTCCAACACCATGATGTTAAGACCGTATAGTTTCTTCAATATCGTTTTTTATAGCCGCAACCTTACCTTCACCGATCATGCTTGTTCAAAAAGGCATCTCCACCGACCAAGAAAACAAAGTCACCGCGTTTACCGTTTTCTTTCACCTGCCAAACGAACTGAATCCAAAGCCACCTGCTTTGACGGATCCTTTATGCCCGCTTTTCACACACACGTTGGTATCCTCTTATCACGAAACAAACTGATCAAGGCACACAAAAATAAGCAAGCAAACACGTCACCTTGTTGCTCCCTAATTTGATGCCTAAGCAAAGAAAACACCCAAGCTCCCTAGCACATCTTGATATCACTGGTCACCCACGTCGTCCCAAAACGATACCTCTACCACGACAACCGTTGCACTGATTCATCTTCACGCTCCGTCTTCTACCGTCGAACAACCCCGTAACAGCCACCTGCTGTCCCAAAACACAACGGTAACCTGCTGTGTTTGCCCTGCAACAAAGGGCTACACTTTGACGACCGACTCTTAAATCGGCCTTCTCCGCTCTAGCCCTAGGTTCTGATACCAATTCAAGTCCCAGATTGGTATAGAAAACAGGATCAATTGGCTAACTCCCAATGATTTATTATAACCAAGAAAAACTAACTCAAAAACTTGATTACAACCCATTCATAACCCTAAACCTTGGTTGTGTATTTATAGGTTAAAACCAAACCTATTTGAATATAATTAGAATTTCTAAACTTTAAGATCTAACCAACTTGTTAGAGTCTTACTTGATTACAATTAGACTTGTACAAACCGGTTCGGGGGCCCAAACCGGTTCGGGTCCCAAACCGAAACCGGTTTGGTCAAAATCGGTCAAAACCGGTTTGGCCCCAAACCGGTTCGGGTCCAAACCGGTTTCAAATCCTAAAAACCCAAACCTAT
>BJCM01069928.1:0-10358 GCA_018326385.1 Flaveria bidentis
GCATGCAATTCTCAGTTACAATTTACAGAGAATTCAAGTAAGTTGTTGAGATTGAGTGCTTGAATTGCTAACTGCTTTCTTACTCTTGTAATTGTCTTAGCTATATCAATGAACTGTGAATTTGTTGATACTGCTTGAATCGATTACAATTGTTTGTGTTTCACTTGAATTGTTCTCATAGATCATTACAGATTGTCTCAATTGATCCTATCAATTGATATCGGAGCCTATCAACTGGTTCTGATCTGATCAATTGTTCTATCATAGATCTTTTTATTAATGTTTATTTCTAGAGAAATAAAATTTTTATAATAAGAAATTTTTCTAAAACATCATTATTTTAAACAAACAAAATATTTTAAAAATTGCCTTTTAAAAAAGTATTTTGTTTTAAAACAAAATATTTAATATAATATTTAAGAAAAACAAAAAAATTTAAAAATGTTTTGATATCATTTTTTAATACTCATACATAATTTAATTCACATATTATTTTAATAATTAATAAGATTTTATTATATTTAATATTTTATTTATTCGATCCGAGTAATATACGAGTTTATACAACGAGTTAAAAATATAAAAACTAATGTGAATAGTTTAGTTGTTTATATATATCATAGAAGTCAAAAGAGTCCATCGTGTTCCTTTGCGTAGACTCTCCACCATCACCACCACCTCCAGACCCTCTGAAATTGCCACCGCATCTCCCCTCAGATCCACCGAATCGCCACCAACAATGTCACACAACGAACGAGACACCGTCCCCCTCAACCAATCTTCTCAGTCCGACATCGACGAGATCGAAAACCTCATCCACTACACCACCGTCCAATCCACCGTCCTCCCCGCCCGTCCCCCCTCTCCCCCGCGAGCCTCCATTCCGATCTCTTCTTCCCCCTTCATCCCCTCCAACCTCCCTCCGCCCTCTCCGGCGCCGGCCGCCGTCCCCGCCGCTCCTCCGCCTTCCGCCAACGGTCAACAGCAGTCCACTTCCATGACTGCCTTCGGATCGCCGCCCAACACGTTGACGGAGCCTGTGTGGGACACGGTGAAGCGAGATTTCTCCAGGATTGTTAGTAATTTGAAGCTCGTTGTGTTCCCCAATCCGTTTCGTGAGGATCCCGGGAAAGCCTTGAGGGATTGGGATCTCTGGGGGCCTTTCTTCTTCATTGTCTTTCTAGGGCTCACTCTCTCATGGTCTGCATCCGTAAAGAAGGTCAGATTGTTTTCTGTTGTAGATCTTACGTATTTTGCAGTTTGAACTTGGATGGTGATTGGATCTACTGAAACTGTAATTGGTTGTTATGATTAATGCTAGGTTTTATGAAATTGTTTTGGTGAATTGTTAGTTGTTATTAAACAATTTGTTGACAGTAGATCTAGGCTTCCATTGTATCTGATTAGAAATGGATTTAAGAGGCCAGAGGTTACATGATACTTTCTCATTAATTTTGGGACATGATGCGAGGGCTTTTTATTAGTAATCTTGGAAAATCAAAGTTTTTGTTTGCTTTATAACAAACACGATCTTCTTACACTCCGTTTATGAGAATGTGCATAAAGGAATTCTTGCTTATAGCATAACCATAAATCATTATGGCTGCCTGATCCACCATTGTGGTGTTTTGTCTGTTTCTTTATTAGCAGCAAATTGATGCATTTACATATCTAAAGTTAGAGTGGAATATATGGTCTATTTTTGCGTAATGTTTTCTTAGAACGCTTATTACTATCTATATTTGAAGTCCCCCACTCCACTCTGCTCTAATTTCCATCATCAAGGTGCATTCTATATTCCATTGATCATTGATGGAATCCAGTGATGCGAAAACTCTTCCCTTGGCGTGGTACTTTACATGCTTATGAATTATGTTTGTTTGATTGTTCTCATATATCAAGTATCATTTCTATATGATTTATATTGCTGTTGAACAAAAATAATTAAATGCTTCACTGGTGCCTACTTCTGCCTAATTTTCTTCTTTCATTTCCCATGTCTATGCAAGTCTATGTATCTGATTACTAAATCATTTTATGCCCGTCAAGAACTTTTTAAGAATGTAGGTCACTTATGTACAAATTATCTCATGTCACTTACTGGAAGCTGCTTGAAAATAATAGACAATTACCCACCTTGTTACTTTGACAACAATAATTCCTGCCATCAACCCCTCTTTGAATTCAAACTAACTGTGCACTATACGCCTATACTAGTAACAAGATAATATAAAGGTGAACCAGTATTCTAAAACATCATTCAATTACTTTAACCGCAATTTAATTAATGTTAACCACTCACATTGCAGATTATAGTCACTAGTTCTGATTAGTAGAAGTATGTATTAGCGGATATATATATTTACTATATATATTTCGATTGATATGTATTATTTTGTATATATATTTGTCTTAGTTTGTAAAGTATATCTCTTCCCCAATTATAGGAAATACTGTTAGGATCTTTGTATATTTAAACCCCTCTTGGGCTATGAATCGATCATCGAATTATTCTTGTTTTCATGGTATCAGAGCCTACACTTAGGCTCATACCGAAACTATAGTCGACGGCTGGATTGTGTTCCAAGATCATCACAACAGCCATCATAGCAGTCGAAGGTCTTTTCTCTTCTCTATTCTATTATCATGGCTGAAGACAAAGAACCCATCCCACCGAAGAAGCAAGATCAACTTCATCCTGTGTACATCGTCACCAACATTCAACACAAGGTATGTGTGTTAGATGGCACGAAGGTTTCTTATTCTTCTTGGGTAAAGTTGTTTATGCTGCACGCCCGTGGCTACGATGTGCTACACCATATCGACGACACTGAACCTCCGGCTAAGGGGACTCCTGACTACGAGTCGTGGTCCAAAATTGATGCCGCTGTTTTGCAATGAATCTACGGAACACTGTCGGATGATCTGTTGGTCAGGGTTCTTGAATCCGAATCAACAGCCTTTGTTGCCTAGAAGCACATCAAGAGTCTGTTTCTAAACAACAAGGGATCGCGAGCTGTAGCCCTGGAACATGAGTTCACAAACCTCACCTTATGCGCCATGCCTAACCTTGAAGCCTACTTTCAACAACTAAAGGAACTCGCTGGACAGTTAGGCGACGTTAATAGTCCTGTATCTGATCAGCGACTTGTGCTTCAACTTGTCCGTAGGTTACCATCTGAGTATGACACTACTGCATCCTACATCAACCAATCCCTCCCCATGTGGGAAACCACATGTAGCATGATTCAACTCGAACAACACCGTCAAAACGCTCGCGATTCACTCTCCTCCCCTTCCCCGGTTGCCGCAAACGTCACCTACAACCAACCGATAGCTTCATCCCGCCGAGAGCCTCCATCCAGGAACCCTCGGCAGCCTACTCGTCGTCAGTCCGATTGCGGCCCACATGCCACCTCTCGCCTAGGCACACGACCACCATCCAGCAGCCCTCAATCCTTGGTTAGGCCCAATGCTTGGCCACCACATCCTGCAGCCTATTGGGCCCTATGGTGGGCTTTAGCCCCCCCGTGCTCGTACCCCAACCCGGTTGGGTTGCCTCGCCGTGGCCCGTAGCTTCTAGGCCGACGTCTTGAGCCAGTTCACAGGCCCAACAACCTTCTCAAGCTCACCTTACGGACATTAACCTATTGAACTTGAAGCTGCTTTTCGGACTATGTCCTTGGACCCGGGCGACGATCAATGGTACATGGATTCCAGAGCCACCTCGTATCTCACAGCTGATTCAGGTAATATCCACAAACCCAGTATTACTATTATCAACTCTGTTTTTGTTGGGAATGGTAACAAGATGCCAGTTCTAGGCTCGGGACACACCACCCTACCCTCCCTGTCCAAACCTATTCACCTTAATAATATTCTTCATGTTTCCAACCTTATTAAAAACTTGATTTCCGTTTGACAATTTACTAAAGATAATCATGTCTCCGTTTCTTTTGACCCATTTGGTTTTTCTGTGAAGGATCTAAAGAATGAGACTCTTTTTAGCCGCCACAATAGCACTGGCCCACTTTAATCCTACAACGCTCGTACTTTGGCCCCCCTGTTGTCAATAGCGACCATAGCGGTCGCGATCGCCTGCTATGTCGCGTCTAGGTCAAGGGCGCTATATGGTATATAGCGGCAGATTGCAAGGATCTGCAGCATTTTTATTTTTTTTTTAATTTTTTTGTTCTTTATTACTATAAAATTGACACAAATAGAGTATTTTAGCTAATTTGTTGGTGTTTGCTTATATATTCTACTACTTTACAGCTAAACATGCTTATTTATTGAATGTAAAACATTTCTTAAAGCTTCTACTACCTTATCGCGAAACACGAAATAACGGGCGCTATTTATCGCTATTCTCTACGTAGCATATAGGTGGCTTGTCGCTATTTACCGCTATTCGCTATTGACAACTATGTTTGGCCCCGGCTTCCATTTTTTTGGCATCTTCGCTATCTAGCACTTGGCATGACCGCTTGGGTCATCCCGGCAATCATGTCATGGATTTTTTGATTTCTCGTAATTTTATTTCCTGTAATAAACTCAAAGATAATTTTCTTTGTCATTCATGTCAAGTTGCTAAACATAAGCGTTTACCTTTTGAGTTATCTACGTCTTATTGTTTACAACCTTTTGACATCATCCATTGTGATTTATGGACCTCACCACTTATGAGTAAATCTGGTCACAAATACTACATGGTTCTCGTTGACAATTACACATAATACACTTGGGCCTACCCTTTAAAATTCAAATCTCAAACTTTCACCAAATTCTCACAATTTCACCAAATTCTCACAATTTCACCAAATTCTCACAATTTCACCAATACATCAAGACACAATTTAACAAAACTATAAAAACATTTCAATGTGACCTAGGTGGTGAATTTGACAACCGCACCTTTCACACCTTTGCCACCCAACACGGCCTCCAATTTCGCTTTGTTTGCCCACAAACCTCACAACAAAATGGCAAGGCCGAACACATGATTCGTCACTTAAACGACATCATGTTGTCTCTTCTCACTCGGGCCTCCCTACTACCCTCCTTTTGGGTCGAATCCCTTCACACCGTCGGTTCCTTAACAACATACTACCCACCAAAACTCTAAAGTTTTCCACCCCAACTCCATCCTATACCATAAACACCCCTCTTACTCTCGCCTTCGTTCTTTCAGTTGCGCTTGTTACCCAACCATAGTGCCACCCACCCTCACAAACTCGCCCCTAAATCCTCCTTGTGTGTTTTTTTGGGCTACCCTGCCAACTTCCAAGGCTATCGGTGCCTTGATGTTTCCACTGGAAAAATATACTTTTCCCGCCACGTCACGTTTGATGAATCCACCTTCCTCTTCTCCAACCTAAGCCACTCTCACCACACTCCTACTCCTTCCTCGATCCAAACCCCTCTCCCGTTTTTCTTCAACATCCCTCGGGTTTTCCCCCTACACCGAACCTCCCCAGCCCCACTACTACACCCGATCCTACTACTACCCCACCGGCCGCCCCATCCCCTTCCGCACCCCCACCGCCTATCTCCCATCCTGCACATCCATTCCCACTCCCTCCCCACCACCCCATGCAAACGCGATCCAAAACCGGCTCCCTCAAACATGCGGTCCCTCTTAACCTTCATACCGCCACCTCCCCTTCCATCTCACCTCTTCCCTCTCACAAAACCGCCCTCACCGACCCGAACCGGCTCAATGCTATGAACGACGAATACAGGGCTCTGATTGCTAATAATACTTGGGAGCTTGTGCCTAGACCTTTGGATACGCATATCATTAGATGCATGTGGCTATTTCGCCACAAATATCATGCAAATGGCTCTCTGCAGCGTTACAAGGCTCCGCTCGTGGTAAGTGGCAAATCCCAGCAGCCTGGCATCGACTTTTGACGAGACATTAGCCCGGTGGTTAAACCCACCACGATCCGAACCGTCCTTAGTCTTGCCACCTCCCGTTCTTGGCCCATCCATCAATGGATGTCAAGAACGCTTTCTTACATTGTGACCTCCACGAAACCGTCTACATGTTTCAACCTCCGGGATTTGTAGACAAACAACACCCCAACCATGTATGTCGACTAAAGAAATCGTTATATAGTTTGAAATAGGCACCTCGCGCTTGGTACCACAGGTTTGCAACTTATATTCAGAAATGTGGATTCAAGTCGACCACCAGCGACGCATCCCTTTTTGTATACAAAAGGGCAATCATATGGCCTACCTACTCTTATAAGTTGATGACATTATTCTAACTACTTCACACTAGTCTCTGTTGCAGTATATTATTGCCTCTCTCATGAGAATTTGCCATGATAGATCTGGGCACCTTACATCATTTTTTGGGTATTGAGATCACCAAGAACAACACGGGCTTTGTTTCTCTCACAATCCACTTATGCTGCAGACATCATCTCTTGAGCCAACATGACAAATTGCAAGCCTTGTGCCACACCGGTTGATACTAATGCCAAACTTAGTGCTATAGCCGGCGAGCTATTACTGGATGGAACTCTTTATTGTAGTCTCGACGGCGCCCTCCAATACCTCACGTTCACAAGGCCGGACATCTCCTATGTCGTCCAACAGATTTGCTTATTTATGCATGCTCCTTGTGAGCCTCACTTTGCATTTATGAAGTGGGTACTATACTATCTAAACGAAACCCTGGACCATGGTATTAGCTTTTCACCTTCCTGTTCCACTCATCTCACTGCTTATTCTGATGCTGACTGGGGAAGATGCCCCGACTCCCGTCGATCTACCTCCGGCTACTGTGTTTTCTTATGAGACAATCTTGTCTGGTGGTCCTCTAAACGACAGGCCATCATCTCACGTTCAAGTGCCGAGGCAGAGTATCGGGGGGTCGCTAACACAACTGTCAAGACCACCTAAGGTGGCTACGAAATTTGTTATTAGAATTACTTGTGCCACAAACTCGTGCTATGATCATCTTTTGTGATAACATCTCGGCAGTCTATCTATCACAGAACCCGGTACAACATCAGCGTACCAAACACATAGAAATTGATATACGTTTTGTCCGCGACAAGGTTCGCTTGGGTTCTGTTCGTGTTTTACATGTCCCTGCTGATTACCAATATGCTAACATCATCACCAAGGGACTACCACGACAACTATTTCAAAGATTTCGGTCTAGTCTTTGCATTCGTCCAGTCAATGCTTCGACTGCGGGGGTGTATTAGCGGATATATATATTTACCATATATATATATATTCCGATTGATATGTGTATTATTTTGTATATATATTTGTTTTAGTTTGTAAAGTATTTCTCTTCCCCAATTATAGGAAATATTGTTAGGATCTTTGTATATTTAAACCCCTCTTGGGCTATGAATGGATCATCGAATTATTCTTGTTTTCAGTATGTGCCTATCTATTTGCAGATTTTGTTTTTATGTATACTTTTTGTATCAGAGACTGGTACAAGTACAATTAGTTTGGGAATATGGATTTATTTTATTTTGTTAGTTGAAATGAAACAGAGAAAAATAAAGCATGCTGAACAACTGAATTTGTACGGTGGATGCATGAAATTTGGTGTGAAAAACATGTTGAGACTAAAAGATGGTTGAATAGCAATCAAAAGTACAATTGTAAGCACGAAAGATGTCTATTAGATTTGAAACAATCTGTAATTGGTGTATTTGTTTTCTTGCAGTCTGAAGTTTTTGCTGTTGCGTTTGCGCTACTTGCAACAGGCGCTGTCATCTTGACATTGAATGTCCTGCTGCTGGTACTCTATTCTCTCTCTCTCTCTCTCTCTCTCTCTCTATAGACACACACGCACACACATATTTGTGTCAATGTGAACCACTAGAAATCATTATATTTACCTGTGAATACATGGATCCACTAGTTAATATTCACAATATTGTATTCACCTGTGTATTAATTGGTTAAATATTTAGCGTTTCTCATTTAAATGACCCATGGGTGTTTGCATACCCTGTGTGTGTGGTTGTTCGTAGATAAAAGTAAGTATATAAAATGATACATAAGTTTATACGAATGTTTGGAAAGAGATTTAGGGATTGTTTGGATATGTGTATCAAATGATTGCGTAGGTTAAAGGTATTCAAAACATGTTGTAGGAGATATGTGTGCATGTGCTTATGCCTTTAGAAGTTGTGATACTCAGATTTCAGTTGTTTGAATATTTGGTAAATCCTTATTATTTAATAATTCAGTAGATAAAATAACATAAGAAGAAATTCATTGCGAAAACCAAATTTTAAACATGACGATCTAATTTTACCAATAGATATTTAATATAAATTATTCACAATGAATTTTCTTATTCATGATAGTGTAATCAATAACAAGAAAGGGGTAAAAAAGTATTTAATATAACATATACAATTAGGATAAATAACTCTAATTTTCTCTAACAAGTGATTTTGTTACAACTAAACTGATTTATTACCAGCTATTTAGTTGGATTCCTTTTTGACTGGCTTGAACCTATATAGTTACATTTATCCCAATACTAGAAATCTGAAGTCACAATGAGCCCTTTTTTGGTAATTCTAGGCTCATAACTAATTGTAAAACCATGTTTTGTATTGGTCGAGTATCTTTTGCTCATTTCCTGTTGGATTTGTGTGTTTCACCGTGGGTACTGGGCATGCTTGTTTATAATTTTATGTGGTTACTAATTGCTGTCAGAATTCCCTTGCCCAAAACTTGATTTTAATCCTACAAATACGACTTGAAAGATGAAATGTTAAATTCTTAGCTATACATCTAACAATTCTATTGTATTAAGGATTTCAAGTTTCTAATAACTCCAAAGTGCTATGTATAATATATTTTAAGATTATATAATATGTTAGTATGTTTGGTATAATGCAGGCAAATAATTATGAAACTGGGTTTAGGTAAGAGGGTGTGTATCATCTAATATCATGTGTTCCAAACCCTTGAATTAATTTTAAAATTAATCTCATACGTAGTTTTCCTGTTTTTGTTTTCGGTTCTGGTTTTTATGTTATCCCTAAGCTTGGAACCAATGAACCTCTTCTACTATATTATCATATTTTACTATGTAGAGTTGAGTGACTAAATATAATGTGGTTTGTAGGGTGGTCATATAATCTTCTTCCAAAGTCTGAGTCTATTGGGTTACTGTCTATTCCCCTTGGACGTTGGAGCCCTAATCTGCATGTTAAAGGACAATGTCATCTTAAAGATTGTGGTGGTCTGTGTGACATTGGCATGGAGCTCATGGGCCGCATACCCATTCATAAGCATGGCGGTCAACCCCAGAAGAAAAGCACTCGCCCTCTATCCTGTCCTACTCATGTATGTATCCGTTGGTTTTCTTATCATTGCCATTGATTAAGTTGTACCCCACGATGTTATCACTTTGATACACAAGATCCTTGTATAACCTTGTCATGAATCATGCATCCATCGACCTGCTTGGTTCTTGTTACGTGAAACACGGTTTTTCTATGATATGTGTAAGGAAGTTTTGAGTGAATGATAAAGATGATGTTTATTAAATAATATAAGTGATTAGACCTCCGCAATACGGTATGTATGTGAACTTTGTCACTTGAATTGGGGTGGTGACACTAATATGATTTTGTATATAAAAGAAACGTATAAAGTTGCGGTTTGGTTCTAGAGATCGAAACGTAGAGAGAAAACAAATAAAGAGCTCTAACCAAACACACCATTACACACTACATTTCACTAATAATCTTTGAAAGCCATAAGTAAAATAGATAATAGAAGTTTAGTGGCATGTCAATGGCCACAGAGGTTACCAATTGATATATAGCAGTAAATGCTTTAATTAGAAAAACATAGTTAAATAGTAAAAAAGTCAATTAAATCATAAAAGAAAAAAAAATGAAAGTTCATTTAACCAAGAGATAAAACTACTTATCTAGATTTAGCATTTAAAAATACAGTTTGATAAATATTATATTGGATAAATTTTTTTTGTTAATTCTTGTTTATTGTGATAATTATTAACTGAAATGTAATAAACATTTACATTATAATTATACTGTATCAAAACACATATACTTTACTAGACTTGCACAAACCGGGTCTTGGGCCGGACCTAGAACCAAGTTCAAACCGGGTTCGGGCCGGCCGGTTTTTTGTGTACCCGGGTATTGATGAACCCGGGTACGAACCCGGGTCGGGTTGGATCACCTAAAAACCCTACCCGGCCTACCTGGTTAGGGTCGGGTCCGGACCGTGTCGGGTACAACCGGGTTTTGTTTTTTGTTTGTTTTTTTTACTATTATTATTGCTATTATTATTATTACTATTATTATTATTATTGCTATTATTAT
>BJCM01069933.1:0-26577 GCA_018326385.1 Flaveria bidentis
AATGTAACTGTATAAAAATCTAACCTTTAAGCGGCACGATTCCTTCGTCAAACAGCGCTTTCGCCTGATAATACGCCATGAACCCACAAGCAGCAACGGTCCAATAAAGAATAACCGGGATCTTAAGCTTCTCAGCAGCGTAAATAGTATTCGCAAACGTCATAAAACCATCAGAAACCACACAAGTAGGTGGGATCTCAAGCCCTGCAACAACATCAAGAAACGAGTCCAAAAAATGTGTCATCAAATACAAAGTAACTTTTTCATTGCTTTGAGTTGGTTCACTTTCATCATCAGAATTCGAAACAAGACCATCAGGAACCGTTTTGAACTCGAACCGAACCCGTTCGAGCCCATGTGAACCACCATGCTTGAACAGGAACCGGTGGTTCGACTCGGTATTGATGAAGGTTATGTGAAGACCCTTGTGGTGCAGGACCCTGGCTAACTTTAGCATGCACTTGATGTGACTTTGTGCTGGAAATGGTATGAACACGACATGTGGTGTCTTGTGATCGATTATGGGCACTGCTTCCATCTTTGTGTGTGTGTTTGCTGTGTGTTTGTGTGTTGTATATATAGACAACTGCAAGAAAACAAAACCAGTTACATAGACAACATCGATGTTAAGTTATTGTTACAAACATAATAATAATAAGAATATGATGTCACACTTTGTTGAATGTTTCATCATTAAAAATTATCTGCCAATAGTTTTATTTTACACTTCTCTGCTAAATTAAGGCTTAGCCTGCATAACTTACAGGCTAATAAGTCCACTGGACTATTTCCCAATAGAAAAAGTTATTCTATAAAAAAAATAAAATAAAATAAAATAAAGAAAAATAAAGAAAAAGTTGGCAAATATAAGGATTGCAGGCTAATTTAGTTTTTAAGTCCATAGGACATAGAGCCGATAAGTCCACTAGATATACACGCTAAGCGGTCAAATATGCACATTTTAGACAAAATCTAGTCATACGAGTTAAGTGCACCGGACATACAGGCTTAGCTGACTCGTTGGCTTGTAGGCTACTTTATCACTTTGCACTATATCTATCACCAAACGACGGGTGTTTGTTCGGTAATCTTCTTGACGGCGGAATCTTTCTCGATTTCTCCGGTGGGTTAGAAGAGTACAAAGGAATCAAAGGGGTTGCAAAAGATTAGGGTGAATAGGTAGGTTGTGACTGAGTTATTATTCATATGGAGAAAATATGAATATTGACTTTCAAAAGTGTAACGAAATCACGTAATTCTCGAATCTTAAACCAATTCAGCCGCTCATGTCATTGTACACTTTAAAATGCATTATAAATGTTACAAACGACTTTTTTGCTTTCAACATTTATGAACAAATTTATGAGTATAAATGTTTGAATTTGTTATACTTTTAATTCAATTGTTTTTTTTACACGGAGAAGCTTTTTTAGTTTTTGTTAAGGGATTGAGAGTCTGAATGTTATAGAGTATGATTAAAAAATGTGTGAGTTAGACATTTTATAAAAATATATATGTATATTAAAGGTATTAGTTTAAAAATCACCGTATTATAGAATATATAAAAAATAATAATTAGTAATGAAGATTTAAAAGTTATAAAATGATATTTTAGTTTAGAAGTATGTCATAAGACATTATATATTTAAAAGAAAAGAAGTATAAAAATAATCATAAGGAGCTAAAATTGTGACATGTGGCGGCCAAATTGAAATAAATGGAAAAAAATTCTTAAGCATCTAAAAACTGTTTCATGTGACGACATGAATCTAGGGGTGTAGTTTTTCGTTACGAAATAGAAATAGAAATTTATGCGTATTTCGTCCTATAATTTTATAAATATTGAGTTCGACCTTTATAAAAAAAATTTCCTTAAAAATACTTGGCCCCGCTGATTGTTTTTCCCCCACCAATCTGATGTTTAAAAACAATGGTCATTTACATATTTTCCCTTTCTAATCTCATTTATTACGTATTTTCGCAAGCCTAAAAATTAATTACATATTTTTCCTTTTTAAGCAATATATGTTACATATTTATTTGTTTTATTACAATTCTTTATTAAATTACTATATTACCTATATTTCTACTAAAGGATTTTATATGTATTTATCTTCTTAAGATCATAAATTGCATAGAGTCTTCTTCATAAATAAAAACAATAAAATAACTACTTCAAATATAAAATTTAAAATTTTCAATTCAAATTAACAATCACTGATAGTCAAAGTTACCTCTTCAATTATATAAAAAATTGAAAATTTTAAATAATTATATTACTAAAAGCTAATATGAAAAAATCTCTTTGTAAAGAGTAAAATAATCATTTAATAAATTAGTTTAGTAAAATATGTAATATATATGAATTAGAAAAAAATATGTATATGTTTTTTTGGCTTGGGAAAATATGTAATTCTTGATTTTAAGAAGGAAAGATATATAAATAATAATTGAATAATGAGAAATGAGTGATTTAAATGTGTTAATTATATTTAATTAATAAATTGTTAACGTTAAGGTAGATTATATTTATTTGGTTCAATGTTAGAGTGAAAAGATTTTAGAAGACTAGAAATATATCAACTAAAGTTGAAACAGATGAGTAATTAAATTACTTAGCTAAATTAAAATATAAAATTGAAACATAAAATACAATTACAAATAAATTAAGTTGATTACTATTATGAATCAAATTACATTATTAATTAAATTAAATTGCAGTTTATATGTGAAATCGGTGATTTTATATTGATTATAATTACGGAACAAATGGATAGAGTCATTGTAAGTTTCACATCGGTTAAAAAGGATATTGAAACATTAGTTGTAAGGGGGTGAAAACCTAAAGCAATACATTTTTTGTTTTGGCTTCACCCCTAAAGTAATACAATTTTTGTCTTGGCTTTACCCCCTAAAGCAATACATTTTTTATCTTGGCGAACAACTTGCAGGGTAAAAACAAAATCATGAGTTTCTGAATAATCAACCCATCTAAGGCAAGCTGGATAATATATTGGTACAGTTTACGTCAGTTGTTACAGATCCCACATCGAGTTCATCTAGTGTTCGTAAGAAGGAGAGATGGTTGGCATCTCCCCTGATAAGGATGGGATTAATTAGCTTTTAAGCTTACTTGTTAAAACACATATGGTTAAGGCTTACCACTTTGGTTGATTTCTAACCTAATTATTTTTTGAAGATGTAAATCCCACACAGTTAAGAAGGAGAATAAAACCTTTCTTATGATAGGTTAAAAACCTTCTCTACCAAGATGCTCTACACCTAGGCAAGTAACTCGTTGGGAGTACAACTTTCTAGAAGGGCAATCCATCTTAGGCAAAGCTGACAATATATTGATATGGTTTATATGGGTTGTTATAGATGATATCAGAGCCAGGTTGTCAGACTGATGTGCCAACGAGGACGCTTGGTTTCCTAAAAGGGTGGAGATGTATGTCTTACAACGAACCTTCCATATAATGTGGTGGAAACCTTTTTCTACCAAAACATGTTTTGTCTGGGCGAGCAACTCGTGAATGAAAATAAAATCATAAGTTCCTAGATGGCAACCCATCTGGGGCAAAATAGATAATATCTTGGTATAGTTTACGTTGTTGTTATAGTCATGAAGACTTGAAAAACATATATGAATTGTTTTATTGAGGTACTTTTGACTTTCAAAACCAAACCAACATATGAATGGATTTTAAGACCCAAGTGGTTGAGGTGAGGCACTCAAGACAATTAAAAATTAGAAGGTCTTGGGTTCGAGTCTTAATCTAACTAAAATGCTTAAGGTTTAGCAAGAGGATTTTCCAGTTGTAGATTTCTTTTTAAGGGGATTGGGGATACGGTTCCAACTAGAAAACGAAGATTAAGATAACATCTATCCTCCGAAGCAATGTCGTACATTTATCATTCAAAAGCAACACCCATATTATAATTTGGGACTTAAAACTTCATTCACAATCAGATGTGCTTAAGGCTTATTGTAGGCAAAAGTCGGCCGCAACTTTTGAAAAAGAGATTACGATTGAAAGTTTCGGGGGTGGTTACAGAAGAAACAGATTTGAGGGGTGATAGTCATAAACAATGTAGGGATTAGATCAAACTAGAATTAAGCCTCCCGCGTTGCGGAAGGGGCGTAAAACCGTGTCAAATAGCACTAATGTCATACTATCGTCAGCGACCACCAACACCAGAAAACTCGTATTATAAAGACGAAATAAAATAAAACCGAACAGAAAAAATAGATGTAAAAACATCGAACCACGCACGTGAAACGTAAATCATTGAAAACAATAACTAAGTCGATGTTGGACTCGCACGTAACGACGTGAATGTTAAACAGAAAAAAATAGACGCAACAACGTTAAACCAAACATGTACTTTATGACGCGTAAGTCTCAAAATTTTGGACCAAAATGTAAAAGAAAAATTTGTAAAAGAATAAAAATATAGGGAAACAAAGTTAAAGGTGAATAATTATAAGGGTTAAATTGTAAAATGTAAAAGTATTTGGTTTTAAAATGTAATTTTACAAAAAAACTAGATTATTGTACCATATGCATTAAAATATGTATATATATATACTGGTAATTAAAATATATATAATTAACAACTTCAAGTCGTAATTTGGGTTGTTTATTCACAAGATACTCATTATTTTTTAGCTTTATCATTTATCCTTGTTTAGCTCTGGAAGTTAGGTTGTGAACTAGGGTTGTTGAGGGACGAAAATTGGATTACACACTAATCTAAACATACCATAATTAAGGACTATCCGTGTAAGTTTGGTTATTATATGTTTAAACCTTATTACAATATGGTGTTTGATAATTCCTTTACCTTTTATTGATATGGTTTTGTACACGAAAACTCACTAGAACAAACTCACATGCTCTTACTAAAATTTGCTAATTGGTTAAACCAGATAAAACAAGTTGGGTTGGGGATCTTCGATGAATCTATCAAAGATGTGTTTGCTTTCAAGTTGTTTTTCTACGTGACGTTCAAAATCTAACATCATTATTATAAAATATAATCTTTTTTTATTATCAAATGTATTATTTTCTAATTTAATCTCTTTCATGTTATATGTCTTTCACGTGTATCCGATTCTATTCTTTATATTTATTTAGTTCACCGAAAGAAGTCGGGTAAAGGTTACAAATAAGACTTTTGGTTTGACCAACCATCTAAAAGTCGTTAGAGATTTATAGAAGTAATATATTACTTGTGTACAAGTGTATAACAAAATGTAATCGATGCAAGCATGTTTTTATACCATCTACATTTATGTTTATAACAAGCAGATTACATAGGTTTTTGTATGGGTTTATAAACTAGTATTTGACGGCCTGAAACTTGAATATTTTGAATAATTGGAATCAAAACATCTAAAAAACATGAAATATTTGATTATCCTAACAATGAACTAAGTGCACATTTTGATTATTTCATATCTGTTACTTAGTTTCTACTTACAATTATGTTGAACTTATGTGTTTTTATGAATAAACATAGAAACATTTGTAAAGTGAACGAGACAATATATTGGAGGGAGCATCCTAAGACGTAAGATTTGCTGGCATCGAAATAATTGTTTAGACAATATTGTGGTCTTTACTTACTTCTGATTGGCTACAAGTCTATTTGTAATACCATCCACATTGACATTTTCACACAAAGTAAACTCTTAATCGTCA
Source organism: Flaveria bidentis (assembly GCA_018326385.1). Classification (NCBI taxonomy): domain Eukaryota; kingdom Viridiplantae; phylum Streptophyta; class Magnoliopsida; order Asterales; family Asteraceae; genus Flaveria; species Flaveria bidentis. The sequence continues at coordinate 5,709 of BJCM01069933.1, forward strand.
TAGAGATTAAATTATTATCTAAATACTAATACTTTTAATCATATTTTACTTTAATTAACTTAGGATATTACACCATATAGTTGAACATGTGTAAAAACGGATTGTTTTAAAAACAAACCAACGTCTAATTATGATAGTACTTGATTTTTATTTATTGTTGTTACAAGATGACTCTACTTGCCTTTTATTTATTGTTCTCACAAAACATACAACAAAATGAAATCATGGTTTTTGAAACTTTAAGAGAATCCTTTAATTTAAAAGCGTCCGACCCAATCTTAAAATAAAGTTATGATTTCTAATATTACTTACAGATATGATATTTGCTTAATTAGGAAACTGAAATTGATATTCTAGACTAAATTGTGGAGTTAATTAATAAAAGAATTAATTAATGATCTAAAACTAGTTTTTTACCCGTTCCACTAAACCAATAAGATTTAATTAAGGATTTAAAACTACTTTTTATGCATATTGTATAAGTTTTTATGTACAGTCTACATCTATCTTTGCGTCAGCATGCTTAATTTACATGGATGACCTTGCAAAATTACATTTAACATCCTCAACTTTATCCACATCTACAATTTATACACTATAACTATCTATTTATGTTTTTTTGCACGCCGCTCATAATTTTTTGTTTATTTTTATTTTTGTTTTTGTCTTATAAATTACAAATATTAATGTTCTATAAAATTTTGAATATATAATTTCGACATTCTTATTTTGTCCCGTTTTGATGTAAAATTATTTTAAAACGGAATTGTACATCATAATATACAATTCATCGACACACGGAGTATAAGTCGTAAACTTTAATTCAAGGTTTATTCGTTTCTAGTTTTTTCTATTTTTATTGAACTTTTAGCATATTATTTTTTGTAAAAACTAAATTTGTACATGCTTATTTTTATGGCAAATTGGATTTTAGTAATCCAAAGTATTACTTATTGACTGATAATGATTCATACTATCGATTTAGCCGGTAATAATCCAACATTCATTTTTTTTTACCGTAACAGTACCATATACTTATTTTAAGCTTGATTTAGCTTTTATGTTTTTTTTTTCATTTCGTTCATATTCATTATTGTGAACAAAATCGAGTCGAAATCAAACGTATTTTTTTAGTAATTATGTTTTTGAGATTATTGTTGTTAATAAAAATGAAAGTTAAGATTTTTACCTTTCAAATCAATAGTGTGGAATATTATCGGCAAATGAGTAATAATTTGGATTATTAGAATCCAATTTACCTATTTTTATTAACATTGATATTTTAACTAGTTGGTTTTTTTTCGTAACGACATGACTATATTTATCAACATTTTGGCGTTATATTTTTTAAACATTTTTTTTATATAAAATTTTTAATATTAGCAATAAGTTTTGACATAATGTATTGGTTTATAACAGTTTCGTTTAATATATATATATATATATATATATATATATATATATATAGTTTCATAGAATTTGCTTTTCTTACATTCAACGTCACGATTTCACATTCTACCATATCACATTCATCTTTGCTGATTAAACACCCAATTCATGCAACTTAGCCCAGAATTTGAAAAGGGCAAAGCATATAAACGTCAAGAGTGTGTTAAATTTTAATCCGATATATATCAAGTCTGCCTCCCTAAAAAAGTAAATTTCATTCCCCGCCATCTTTTTATAAAAGTATCTTACCATCTCTATGACATTTCTACATAACAAGAAACATTTTGATGTATAACTTAAAGTCGATCTTTATTTCTCTAAGAATTTATATTCCAGTGAGTCTTTTGAAATTTATGAAACTTATCTCATCTTCTAGGAATCGAAAAATAATACATACATGTGTAAATATAATAAATCATTTCATGCCATCATAAAATATATATTTTATACTTACAAAATTATTAAAAAGAGGTCTTAAATATTTACAGTAGTCGCCCACATCAGGTTACACTTTTAACATGTAATCGAAAATCACATACAAGTCAAAAAGACAGGTTAAAAAAACGTGCATATTTAGAACTTGCCAAAATATGGTGGCTAAAATGAAAACAAACCAAAGTGTACTGTAACAAAACATTAGTAGTAATAATAATGCAGTAGTTTATCACATCATTAATACAACTTAATAGAAGAGGAAATGTTTGTCGGGTAAAGCATTTTGACGTGTACTAAAAAAAATAACCTGGTCTTAACCTAACCTCTAAACCTTGATAAGAATCCTTTAAAAGAAACAAACAAGAAGCACTCATAAAATCATATAGGACCAATGATTAACCAACAATCAACACTAATAAATTTGTATCCTATTGATTTCACTATGCATCACACATGAACTGAAATAATCTTCATCATCATACTACAAAGATCATAATTTGTATACTGTTATCAATATTAGGTAAAGCAGTATTGCAAATATAACGAAAAAAGTAGAACCAACACCAATTGGAGGTTCCAAATGGCAAACTGTCATGTTGAAGGTCCTCCATAGCGGCGCACAAGTATAGCCCGATACAAGGTCCCAACATGAAGGAAGAAGATGAGGGCTATAATGACATCATCCAATAGACCAAGTACTCCAAATAGCGCTGTCAAAATGACCAACATCATATCAAACATATATAATAATCAATGTATGATGAAGCATGACTTGAAGCAACATACCTTCGGGGATAATGTCCACTGGACTAAGTACGTAAATGGCAGTTGATAATAGCTGTGCCAAAAAATAACATTAGCAGCAACAACAACCACTTAAAAAAATTGTTTTTCCCAAGGGTTTTAATGTTTACAATGTATAATACATGTGAGTGCAGCTAGCACCTTATTAACTTGGCTTAACAAACATGTTAATGTCAACATCATGTCAGTAATGTCTAATGATAAGTTAAAGCAGGCATGCCAATGGGTCAGTTTATGACTTAGATACGACTGAATTATATAACTTTATGCATAAAAAACTGATACAGTAAACATTTTAATAGATCAACTTGTTTAGACGGGTCAATACTTAAGGTCGTCTTGTTTAAGCACCAAACAAAAATCTTCATAATATATACTGAATCTAATCTCTCACTTTTTGGTCAAATCCCATCCAGCTATATGAATGAGGTCATGGATCAGATCCACTACAATGGGTCATGGATCAGAAACACTACAATGGGTCATGGATCAGATCCACTACAATGGGTCATGGATCAGATCCACTACAATGGGTCATGGATCAGATCCACTACAATGGGTCATGGGTCAGATCCACTTAAAAGGGTCATGGTGACAACATATCACTACTCAGCCACTCTGCCCAATCCAAATCTCACCCATTGACACAAGCACCATCCTCTTTACATTAGTAAAGAATAAAGACCTATGGCATTTCTCTAATCATATCAATAAGTCAAACTATATGCAAGGAACATGTATTCATCTCAATTACTCTATAAAACAAACCTCTTCTAGAGATGGGATTAACGCTTGGATTTATTACTAGGTGTGAGAAATAAGTTCTTCATACATGAATTAGAATTCATATTAGCTTGTGTATGCGAAAAAATTAAGATCATATATATCATTTAAGTTGTTTCTTGTTCTTGTGCTTCCATTAAAAATTTCAAAAATGATCTTCAAAGCACATTCAATTATAGAATGAGCAAGAAGAAAAAATAAATTGGCATATATTTACGGTAGCAAGCGATAATATTTGCAACAAAACAGAAATAAATATCATCAACTCACAGCCAGATATACACTTGCTTGAATGACAAATGGAACATATTTATGGTAGCAAGCAATAACATTTGCAACAAAACAGAAATAAATATTATCAACTCACAGCCAGATACACGCGTGCTTTAATGACAAATGGGATAGATCTTTGAGGATCCATCAGTTCTCGAAACAGCCTTTTGAGGAGAAATGGAAGATCCTGCAGTCTCTGCAAATTAAAATAAAGACGGTTTCAAATATATGGAAGAAAAGAAAAGAAAACTGATTCAGACAATTCTATAAACTGATAATAGGAGCATCATTATATGGAATATCTATATTTAAGGTTCTTCATATCCTGTTATGTCTTTAATATTTTGTATATTGAAACTAGTAATCAACGATTCTGGAAAGTTAAACAAACTCGTTCAATTTTAAAGTTCAAATAAACCCATTTGACTCTCATGTAAAAACCACTTAAATATGCATGTGTCACGATACTAACCATAGATGACTATTGCCATGTTTAAATTAAAGTAACAACAAATGAATACCTGCCCAAGCCCGGTTGACTGTGAACCAAAAAGACGATTATAGTATTGAATCCTTCTTAAAATCTCAGAAGCTTCTGGATCATGTACTTGCTGAGAGGAATCTTGACTAGGAACCAATAAGGTAATTCGGCGTCTACAAAGAGGGCATCTACATGGTTGTAATGCTGACCCATGATTCCAAACTTGTAAAATGCAATTTCCTGTTATATAAAAAAGGTATTAGTTGGTATCGTATCTCACAATGATCCAACCAAGCAACCACAATTAACTACAATCAAATAGAAATACGTTATAGGTTTTACATTTCATTAAAGTATTAACGTTTCATTAGCAGCAGCTTCTCTGTCTCCTATGATAGAGACAAGGTTTGCTCTCATCTCACCCTACCTTATGAGTGGTACATTACTCGATACGTTTGTTCCGGTTGTTTAGAAGTAACGGTGTTACGCGAATCCAATAGGCTATTAAAGTTAAAGATAACTTATCTTATTCCCATACTGTAACTATGATACACAACAGATTTACTTCAACTCACTCCAACATTACTTTATTAATGTAAAAACAGTGAAAACACCATGGAAAGTATGAATATTCCACACATCATTGACCATTGCCCTAGAATACGATACTTCAATTCTTCTAACATCCCATAGAAAATCAGAAACTTCAACTAGCACATACTCCATCAAATCCTCCAAACATCCATTCCACTCAGCAGAACACAAAATATCCAAAAAAAACGAAAAATAAATTTATACACAAAGTCACAAATTCCTCAAGGTCACCCACACAGTCACATACATCGATGCGACATCATGTGAAAACTCAAAACCTAAAAACCCTAATATCCTGATGGAACAAGTAACTGAATTAACAATGGGGGTTTACTTATTTTCCACAACCGCTCTCAAACGAACCAATGCGATCATGAACACGCTAATTCGAAAGCAGAAATGGAAATAACAGATGAAATTGAAACTGAAAGGGTTTAGGGTTTGTATGATGAATGAATCAACGATTGATTTGGGGGTATGAAGGCGTACCACAATACCAATGAGAACAGTTGGATTGATGAGGAAGATGGAAGTTCCCATGGCAGATTGAACAACAATCGTTTGGTGGTGGTGACTCCATAATCGATTCTGTAGTGATTTATGAGTTAGAGTGATCGTACTGAGTGACTAATGTTTATTGAGTTGTTGGTTCTTCGATTGTATTGTTTGTTGTTGCTTAATGCTTAAGATTTGAGAATGAGGAAGGTGAAACGAGTCACGTACGGACCTCCATTTTGTTTTCACGCGTCAAAGGCAAAACAACCGTGTCGATTCCTTATTCGCTATGAATATGTTTTTTTTAACGACCAACGAATGATATTTAAGCCCGGTCATCCGCGTAAAACCATTGTCGAAAGGTCAACCACGCCCGCGAACACAGACAACGCTGGTGAACTGGCTCGCCTACAATTCCAAGGGAAACCCACAACCCAAGAGTCCACTGTGATAAAACCGTTGGTTCACTTGGAGCATATTGTCTCTAGAGAGACTCCAACCCATAATCTTCACTTTGGAAAGTCATAGGATGTTTCCTCATAAACCACTTGATTTAGGACTCATTGACGTTATGAATATGTTACTCATTAAACATTATTGGTACCGGTTATTCTGGTTTTTGGTATTATTATGTTTTGTTTTTGGATTTTTACTCGTTTTTGGTATTGGTATTTTTGATATGGTACCGGTATCATCTCTAGTAACATACGCTCAAGGCAACGGACTTTCACCTTGGTAACCCATAAAAACAAGTGTACGGCGTCAAATTTCTATGGACGTCTCCCCCTCTCCTCTCATTGAATACTAATCATCATATGTTTTCAAGTTGAAAGCCAACCTGAAAACGTGAGATTTGTCGTTCTTCTCCTTCGACTTGGCATAAGGTCATCCCACCGACATCATTGGGGCTCCTATCGTTATTCTTTCAAAAGGAAGCTGAGATTGTACATCTATACTAACAACGCAAAACATCTAAAAGCCACATAATATATTTCTATATACTATTCACCTAGGCTTTACTTAGAATTTAGATACCGGTCGTTACTAGAATGAAAGTTAATCACTTAACGATACATTAAATGCTAATAATTATTTATATATTTTTCAAATTATACTTTTTTTAAACAAAACTCTATTAAACAAGAAGTTTTTTAATATGAAAAACTGTTAAAAATGATATAATGGGAAAACAATTTTATTAAGCAAAAGTTTTTCTAAAGACGAAAATTTAAGAAAATATTGTTATTGTTTTCTCATTTAATGGTTAATTATACGTAATTTTGATCATATTTTATCTCAAAAAGATATTTTATAATTTCTAAACATTAACAAATAACTAGTAATTTATTATTTTCATACTACCTGTAGAATATACAGGTTTCTATTATAGTTAAACATTACTTCAAAAGCAAGAAATGATTGGAAGGCAAGTGGATATTATCTCCCTCTTTTCGTGTATGCACCCATATGTTCACTTGAGTTTTTTCTATGACAAAACTAAACATGTTGTGCTTTTGATATACAAATGCTAACTTGAGGGAGGGAGTGATACTGATGACAAGTGACAACCATATGAAGGTTTTGATGTTGCATACATGCTTAATACCATTGTATATTTTAATGCAGCCAGGGGCCCACCGCCCATTTTCGTTGGAGGGTCTCGCATGATCTGAGAAGTGCTAATTCAATTCGGATAGACTTCATTCGAGAATGCCGCCGCCCCCGGAATCAATAAGAAAACAAGTGCTAAGTTTCAGATAAGTGAAAAAATCGAAACGAAAGAAGAGACCTTTCTCGCACGGCACCTAAAGCGCACTATGCTCCGCTTCAACAAATGAGAGTTATCGATGGAACCGGTGAACCACACGAACTGGTTAGATGTGCGGGACATAGGGTTTATAGTACCTGCTATCGCATCCATGCGGTGGAAGGGAAGGAGCCTAAATCGACATTTTTTTTTCTTTTTCAAAGAGAAATAACAGTACAATGAGATTAGACTCTCGGATGAAACAAAGTAGCAACCGACCGTTATGTTAGATATCATTGCATACTTTAATGATGATAAAGGTTCAATCATTGAACTAGATTTAATAAACTAGTGTACGCTCGTGTATCACACGAGTTACATAAATAAAATAAAAATTCATTAATTATAAAACAATATTATTCAAAGATAAGATATAATTAGATTTATGTATAAGTAAGTATTATAAGTAATAAAATAGTGATATTGATTTTTTAAACTTTTGTTTTTAAATTTTTTAGTCTTAAAAAACTAAACATTTTGTTTCAAAATAAAATGTTCCAAAAAATCTAAATTTTGAAAATTTCCATTATAGTTCTTAATTTTAATTATTTTTAGTTTATAAAAAACTTTACTTTTATACAACACTAATTTTAAAATATTTCGTATTTTTAAAAAGTTTGATGTTTTGAAAAAAAGTTTCTTATTTTATAAAAAAATGGTTTTTAGAAATATCATTAATAAAAAGATCTTATTTTTATGTTATCAAAAAAACTATTTATAATGTGACGAAGAATTAAAAAAAATATTATTAACAATTATTATGATTATTTATTAGAAAAGATAAGCCAGAAAATTTTGATAAGAAAAAATATAATATTATCACGTTTATTTCTTACTTGCTATTTTGTTAAAGTAAAAATATATATATCATCTAAAGACAGGATATAATAGGAACCTAGGTAATAGTCACATTGACGCTCCTGTTCCTTCTATAAACAAAATATATTAAAAAGATTGCAGAAGCTTAACATTTGATGACAAGAAAAACCTGATTTAAGAAAACAAAGGATCCAAGGTAAATTTAAACACATGATTCTAACAATCAGCAATATGTCCCTTCGGGGACATCCCATAAATTTGGAATGATACAGAGAAGATTAGCATGGTCTCTGCGCAAGGATGACACGCACAAATTGAGAAATGGTTCAATTTTTTCACTAATGATCTTTAACCCAAATGGTTAAAATTAAGTATCCATGACACGTAAATAAAATAGAGGTTATGAGTTCAAGTCTCACTTTAAATAAAATGTTTAGAGTTGAGCAAGAGTGTTTTCTCAACAATGAGATTTCTCCGAGGGGGTTGGGGGTGCGGTTCCGGCTTAGAAACGGATAGATGTGCCCGATTAAGATAACACCTATCATCCGAAACAGAAACGTACATTTGTCGTTCGAAAAAACAATCAGTAATATCGTAGCAATATCGTATGTAGCCTTTAATAGCTCTATCTAATAGTTGCATTGATATGATTTTCAACTTTTTTAGTGTTAGAAGTTCTTTACAAGAGAAAAAAAGAACTATTTTATGGAAACAAATGATTCAAGATTTGATGTCAACTTTAATGTTGTGTTTTTTAGTTCTTTTTAAGAAGAGAAGTGGATAAAAGCTATAAAAGAGGTGTATTCATAGTTTTATTTTTTTTTCTTTTTAATTAAAGTAAGCGAAAAGAAGTGCAAAGAAGCAAAACTAAGCTTTTTTAATAATTCATCCTCTTAACCTTTCAAAATAAAAGGATTTAAAGATATAGCAACCAAATACAAATACAAGACTTTATTATTTATTATTTTACCCATCAATTTAGTTATAATCTATTAATCTATATGATACATAAAGATGCAAAACTATAATTATGACTTTATTTTCTCCTTTTCTAATAAGGCCACATAAACTTTTAATTTATCATTTTTATTCCAAATTATAACTCTAGAATTCCACAACAAATTTCACTCTCTTCTCTATCCTTCCTCCTTCACTTACGTTGTGTTCACGAGTCTTATTTAAAAAGAGAAAAAAATAGAAGTATAAGAAAATAAAAAATAGTTGTGTTTTAAAGTTTTTTAATAAAAGAACTGTTAGAAATTTATATTCCCGAATTTATTTAAAAAGGACAAAAAATAAAGTAAAAAGAAATGAAAAAAAGACTAAATTTAGTCATTCCAAAATAAAAGGAAATAAAAAAAATAAACAGAAAAAAAGAGAAAATGAGAGAAGAGAAGAGAAAGAATTTTTTTTTCTTTTGTTAAATAAACTCGAGAACACAGTTTTAAACGTAATAAAATCCGAACATTTTTTAAACACCCAATTCAACCTATACGAATAAAAGAAGGTTACATAAAAAACGTAATTCAAGAAGTAACTTGTTAAACCAAAAAAACCGTTGCAAAACTAGCACGAAATCAAGAAACTGTAACACAACTGACACTGATACGTGGGTGTAGAGGTTTCCACATACCCTTTTCCCTTTGAGCAGTAAAAATCAATCGATTACTCATGGCCAAAGAACCTCAATTATCCCCCACACAATCTGCACTTACATTCATCAGAAATGAGTTGCAGAACCACCATCAATGGCTTCACAACAAACATCACATCCACTTCAATTGCAACTCTTACTCATTCCTCTGTTTCCCCCCCAAACATCACACCCTGTTCATTCATCTCAGTAGGAAGAATTAGAAGAAGAAGATGCTCAATTACAAACCCTAATAAGAAATCTCAAAGGGGATTGAGAACGTTTGCGAGTTTGTTAGAACTCCCACTTCTTCCGTTTCCTTCTGATCAGGTATTTCATTGTTCTTTAATCTTTGAAGCTTGCAATTGATGGTCTTTTGTAGAAAAAAGGTTACAGTTGTTTGTGAAATTCGTATTTTGATTACACCCAATTGATCGGATAATGTTGTTGTGAAGTGGGTCGATTGCCATTGAAGAGTTGTGAAGAAGGTTGTAGATTTCTTTGTGTAGTAAGATGTTTTTTTGTTGTTGTGTATTTGCAGGTGCTTGTTCCATCTGAGGCAAAGACACTTCATCTATTTGAAGCAAGATACTTGAAGTTATTGGATGAGGTATTTAATCTTACATAATATTAGAATGAATGGGTGAAAACGAACGAGTATAACCCGAACATGTCCCATTTAACCCATTGATCTAAATGTGACAAACTGGTTGGTGGGTTGTGATCAAGTTGTAAAATTGTTAAACATGTTGGAGGGTTGTACTAAATGGGTTAAACGGGTTGGTGGTCGACTTGCTTAATTAAACCTGATACATAGGTGAATTAAACATGGCTGGTTTAGTTTTGTGACATTTTGATTATCTTCATGTGGTGTCAGAATTGCTATTGTCTCTTGCTTGTTAATAACATGATTTCAATATATGTGTGATTGTAGTGTTTATTAAGGAAGAAGAAACTATTTGTGCATTTTGTGTTGGATCCCATTGGTGTGAGTTCCACATCCAAAGAAGCATCATTTGCTGCTAGATATGCTTGTTTGGTTGTTGTAGAGAAGGTAAGCTTCAATAAATTATTAGATTTTCCTTCGTTATAAGCTCCAATTTCATTATTTTCGAGTAAACTCATTGCTGTCTCAGTGTTGCGACAGGTTGAACAGTTAGACGTTGGGGCCTTAGTCTCTATTAGAGGAATTGGTCGTGTCACATTAATGAAATTTGCACAGGTAAGTTACTTTTTTTGGGAGTGTTTGGATATGTGTTTAGAAATTAAATATGTGATATTGAATAGTCAGAAACAAATAATCAACTGTAATTGTCCGGGTGGAAGAGAATAGCACGTGGTCATGTGGATGTCATGTGGATGTGCTTTTATTGCTTGAAGTTATAATGGATGTTTAAATGTTTGACAAATTGTGATTAGACTAAACTATAAAGATGGTCATGTGGTATGCGCATAGTTTGAATTTCATCATGGACTATCATAATTCATAAGTTACACCATTAGTCCCAATTGTTTGGTAATGCGTAACTATTTTGGTCCTAAACGGTAGCGACCCTTTTCGTTAATGAATTAATAAAAGTGATTTCTGGAAACTAATTAGTAATTACCCCGCCCAATCTTCTCCATTCTGCCACCAATCCAACAACTGCAGTCCACCACCTTCCCAGCTCTAGTACGCCGCCAGTGCCACCCGTGCCCTTCTCCACTCTTATCACACACCCCTTCCCTTCTTCCCCATGTTGATGCTGCATTCTTGGAGTCATCACTGATTAAGCATTTGTACCTCATGTAGTGGGATCAATATACTACATTTAAGAGTGCACCAATTCTTGAGGAGAAAATTTTATAATGTTCAATAAATATTCTTTTTAAGGGAATTCTTCTTTTTTATATATTTTTAAGATCCTTAATTTCAGTTATTCTGCAGGCAGATCCTTTCTTAAAAGGCATTGTATTACCGTTGCGGGATAATGTTCCAGAGAATGAAAGTGAAGTAAGCTCTAAAGTTCTTGAACTAAAAGAAGCTCTTGAGGGATTGAATAGCTTGGAAATAAAACTAAAGGTTCGGTCAATCTTGTCATAGTGACATGTACTGCATGCATTAGAAATCGTATCCTGCATATGGTAATTGTAGATGGAAAAGATAAAATGTTTCATTTTTGTCATACAATATGTTTGTTATGATAATATCTTTTACAGCATTGTTAGCTTATTTGCTTATGCTTATGATTAGGCTGCTAAAGATGAACCCTTGCAGACGCAAACAGCAAATTCTTTAGATTGGGCTGTAAAAGAACCTTCTTTAGATTGCGAAGAAACTTTCATTCCTTCTTTTGCTGAGCGCGTGTCGTTTGCAGCACTTCAGAATGTTTCAGGTAATTATCTTATTCGTGATTTCGACCCATTTACTTATGATGTTTCAATTTAGTTTGTCTTGAATGGGTTAAACAAAAAATATAGCTGAAAAGGGAACGGGTCATATGTGTTGAAAGTTGCCTGAAGTCTACTTTAGCTCTGAGAGAGCCTTTGATTCCAGTGACTTAAATTAATTATATAATAAAATATTGTTTCTGCAAGTTAAATTAACAGATAAATTTTAAAATACAATACCCAGTTACTTTAAGTTGCGCAAAAAAGCATTTATTGTAGTATAAATAAATGGATTAAACAGGTCAGCCTGTGAACCTGTCAGATCAACCCGATCCAACCTGTTCAGCTACATGTGTTTGTGGGTTCAACCCAAACGACCTAAACCCGTATAGACCAAATCTCACGACTTTCATGTTAGGTTTGTGTCAGTATTTGTAGTGTGTATAATTTTACCCCTTGGACTCCACCATGCCAGTGGCTCCTAAAATGTTAATGAATAATAAACCGTCGGATGTTTTAATGACAGGATCTACACATTCAGAAATGTTTAAGTTGCAGAAAGAAAAACTAAAAGCAATGGATATTAAAGAAACACTAGAAAGGCTTGAAACTTCTTTGAGTTTTGTCAAGAACAATGTCTCCATGACTGCAGCCAAGCTTGCTATTCAGTCCTTGAACATGCAATAGATCTCATATTGTATATCTTTAGAAAATTAGTGTGTTTTTATAGGTTTATATAATCAATCAATGCTACTTATATTTTTTTTATAAATTATAATGGTTGGTGAATCAAGTCCATTCAACATTTGCCATTCATCAATAACAATTCCATTTTAAATTTCTAATTTTTGTATCATCTGATTTGGTTTAAAGGGTGAACCGAAAAACCAAATAACGGAACTTATAATCGAAAAGTCAAACCAAAATAACCGCTGATTGAGAATAGGTTATGTTTTCTTACCTTAGTTTTATGATTGGGTTATGGTCATGGATCGTCATTAAACCAAGTTTATTAACTTTACTTATTTATAAATAATGTTAGGTTATAGTCTCGTGTATTACACGGGGTTATGTAATAGCACTTATTTTATAATGAGTAAATGATAAAATAATGTAACTACACATAAAGAAAAAACGAACCTAAAGCTTCCAATTAAGTCAAATTAATGTCCAACTAACTAATGTTGTGAGCAGAAAATACAAATAGCCAAATCTATCTAACATTATACACACGCAACCATACAATGCCATTCACACACATTGCATGGCTCCTAAATCCACTTATCCTCGCTTCGTAAGCAAGAAAATTACATTCACTATTTTTTACTATAAAAAACAAACATAAAATCTTGCCACAGGCAAGAAATTTGTTAAATAATTCATTTTGAAACAAACATAAATCTCCCTTCTACTTAAGCGAGTAATTTCAAAAGATCTCACCAATGTCGTAAGATGATACAAGGGAATCATAAGATATTTCAGTTTATTACGAGCAATCAACCAAATATGATTTATATTCTTTTGTTTGATTTCTCTTGTTGCATACTATAGTTTGATTTCTGTTACATGTTATAATATCTTTTATATAAACAACATCAAGTTATAACCTCGTGTATTAATCACATGTATTACACATGTTAAATAAGAAAAAATTAAATATTTATTAATAAAGAGTTGGGAATTATAAAATGTTAAATATAAAAATATTTTGATTAGCTCATAAAACATTTTTACCATTAAAAAATTATTGCTTTGTAAATAGCTCTTTTTTATCAATATCTCATTGTTAAAAACTCTAGGTTTGTTTTGTAAAATAATTTATATAAAACCTTTTATTTTTTAAGAAGATTGATTTTAAAATATTTCATAATTTAAAAAAGTTTCGTTGTTTTAGAAAAAAATTCATAGTTTTAAATAATTTTGATTTTGATTAATAAATATACTTTTTCAATGATTTTGATTAATAAATATACTTTTTCAAAATCACTTGGATTTCATGTAAAAGATGTTTTTAAAAAATTAATAATTAAAAAATCACTTGGATTCATAATATAAAAAGAGAAAGAGAAAATTCATAAAGTAGTTATTTGATTTTTTGAAATGAAATAAATAGTATGGGTGAGAAAACTAATATGTTGTTTGTTTTTTACAGCAAAATGTCTGCAGTTTGCGGACCTGTAGGAAAAGACTTGAACCTCTGCAGTCCGCAACAAGTAGAGTGCATGTTTTTAATATCTGCATACTACTAACATCAACTGGTGGTGGTATACGGTGGTGCTGGAAGGTGGTGGTGCTAGTAGATGGTGGGTGGTGGTGCTAATAGATGGTGGGTGGTGGTGGACAGGAGGTGGTGGAGGCGGACGGTGGTGGTGGAGGCGGACGGTGGTGGTGGTGGTGGCGGACGGTGGACATGGGTGATGGTGTTTAATCATCTGTAAATTTTAGAGTGCTTGTGACAATTTTGCATCATGTAGACATCGCGCATACCTTTTGTAATGAAAAACCTTCCAAAAACAAACATTTTGTAGACCTCAACGTATGCATGTGATCTGCACGGCGTGGACAAAAGAGGGCATGGGGAGCTTTTTTGGAAAAACATACCTTAAGATGAGAGGGGTTATGAGTATGTTATGTGACGTCACATGTAAATGATTATTAGGTTAAATATTATATAACTGACAGCTTTGTTACAATTTTTTAAAATAATTATATTATTTGTCTCAGTTCTTTATAAATTCAAATGTTTGTTATTCTTTTATTTGACTTAAACGATGTTGGATTTATTAAATTTTTTGAACAACAATGTTTTCACTCCTAACTACTATCTAATCAATGTTTACTTACATATATTCGAACATACACACTACATTTATAAAGTGCAATCACTGATGTTACTAGCTACAATGCCATCTATTACCTAAAGAGGTTTGAATATACTCACATCCAGAACCTCAGTTAAACAGCCAAATTAATCGGATCATGTAAATGGTTATGAAAATCTAAAAACCAAAAGATTGATTATAGGTCCCGTTTAGACCCACAACCCACATTATGCTTGACTCCAGCCGAACTCGAACAGGGATGTGCCAGGCTCAGAGTTTCAGTACAGCCAGATCAGTAGTGCTAGAACGCATAGATATAAACTCGACCTGCTCATGTTTCTAACCGAAACATACAACTTTTCGATTCATTCCAAACAATTAATTCAAGTAAGTGTTGAAAACAAGAAGAGATCAAGAACACAAACCTACTTTACAAATATATACGTAAAAGAACCAAAACTTACTTCTCTGCAACCCACCCATTCTGCAACCAGTTTCTCGTGATCGTAAAGGCTTCTTCGGCATCTTTATCTTCTTCACTTGAAGCAGGCCGATGAACAAATCCATGGCCTCTTCCTTTAAACACCACCACCTTCGATCCCCCCACGTTATCCCTTTCAATATCTTCCAAAACCTTCACAGGGGACAATGGGTCATCATCACCCGTGATGTACAAAACAGGCACCTTGATTTTAGCAGCAACAGATGGTTGGATTCTAGTGCCATAGAAAGATACTCCAACGCCAAAACGATCATCACTGTCTTCGGCTAGAGTTTCAATCACTTTCCCTCCACCAAAGCAGAAGCCAACGATCCCAAGCTTGTTTGAGATCCCTGCAGCGACGAATTCATCCACCAGCCATTTGACAGATGCTGCAATGTTTGTTCTTGCAGTTTGGGTGTGAGTGGCTAGCCATGGCTCGAATAATGTCATTGGGCGTTCTTTATGCCATGGATCTCCGTTAAATAAATCAGGCAGTAGAACACTGTGACACAATTTTAATCCCTTAATGATGATTGTCAATAGGGCTTTAAGCGAACAAAATGAAATAAATGGTTCATGAGTGTCTAACAGAATGAAATAATGTGTTCATGTTCCTTTGTTAAGAAATGAATTTGTTTGTGTTTGTGTTTGTGTGCTTGTTCGTTTATTCAGTAAATGAACACAAACAAAAGTAAACAAACACAAACAAACGTAAACTAACAATAACAAACACAAACGAACATATATTCATTTGAATAAACACCAAGTACTTGGCATAATAATCCATAAATACTTGACATAAACGAACTTATATAAACGACCATAAACAAAAACGATACCGAACGCTCATAAGTCATAACTAACATAACTGAACAAATACGACCTCAGTTCATGTCTTTCATCTAACTAACAATAAAATTATGTGTTTACGAACTTACAAAAACAAACTTCACAAATTAATACAGTTCGTTTACAGCCTTAATTGTCATCAACATTTGACCTAATTTGATGTAAACTATCACGAACAAATCGATTGAAATGAAGAGTTAATCGACTTACTTGTAGCCATTACAGGCGATACGATATGCAAAATCTCTAGTACACGAATCTTCAAACCCAAAGATATCAGACAACATCAAAACACCAGTTCCATTGTTGTTCTTCACCGCAGTGAGAAGATAAGCAGCAACAGCCTCAGATCCCTCACCAATCGAAACCTCAACTCCATTCACAAGCTCACACGCCTCCTCATCAGCGTCATATTCAACCCGCACCTGACTACAACACCTCAGACGACACCTATCCCTCCGAATCGAACATCTCCGGCGACGATTCACCCTCAGATTGCACGTTCTCTGTACAGTAACTGAAGCTTTACCGTCAATATTCAAATTAACCTACAATTTCACTTCAGATTCTCTACGATCGTGACAATTGATCGTATTGTTTACAGTTTATGATCTGATCAATGAGAAATTGGGGACTTACGGTGAATTGGAGGTGTGGAGAGAAGGATGTGAGTGTAGATCGGAGATGAAAGGTGGAGGTTGATGCTGCAGAAGCCATGAAAATGGCGGAAGTTAGCTGCATTTGTGTAGTGTGTGTGTAATGAAGAAGATGATGGAAAATATTTGTGGGGAATGATACAAATAAATATCAGTTGGGAGAATTTTGGCCTCATGAGTCATGATTGTATCGTAAAAGTGGTTTTGTATTTGATATATGATTTCATCCTTTTACATGTTTTCGATGAGTATAAAAATATGATCATCTTTTTATTATATTTCATTGTATGATTTAGAGTAGTTACCCTATCCTTTCGGATATCAAAAAATCTATCAAAGGTGGAATAACTTTAATCCTTTCAATTTTGAATTCTCTTTCTATGTATTATTTTTTGTCAATATAAAGCGCACACAAAAATCATCAATGATCTAGAGTGCTTGCAAAGGCAATTCCTTTGGGGTGGCTCGACGAACCGGAAAAAAATCAATTGGGTTTCATGGGATAAAATAACTGCTCCTAAAAATCTTGGCGGGTTAGGCATTGGATCATTTCAAGAAGCTAATGTAGCAATGTTAGCTAAGTGGTGATGGAGATTTGAAATAGATGAGAATGGGCTATGGAGGAAGATTATATGGTGCTTTCATCACATTTTAAGATCTTGGTCTTTCATCCCGACTATAATTTTACAAACAAGTCCTTAAAAGCAAATATTTAAAGTTAATCAGGTTTTTGAAAATTATGGGTTGAATATGTGCTGCCTCATTAGATCCTATTCTAGTATGTTGGTTGGGATGGATTGAACCAACTAGCTATGGGATCTACATCCTTTTGGAATCTTCTCGGTTAGAAGCTTGAGGGAGGTTATTCAATCGGGCACCTTTGAAGATCTTGGCATCTCGTATCAGTAGAATAATTTGGTTACTATTAAAGTCAACTTTCTTTGTTGGAGATTATGTTTGAAGAGGCTGCCAACATTCCTTGATTTGTTGCATCGGCATGTTAATATTGATAACCCGTTATGTGTGTTTTGTGATGAGAGAGACCAGTCTATGTATCGTCTATTTGTGGAATGCCCTTTTTCTACAATTAGTTTGGGACGTTATCTCTTTTTGATGTAAGATTTCATCCTTTTACATGTTTTCGATGTAAAAGATTTATTTCAAATTCATACTTCAGCTCGTAGATCTCCAAAGTGGAAGATGATCATATTCGTTCATTCAAACTTCTATTTGGTGTTTATGGAGAGGCCGGAATCAGTGACAGAGCTTGGATATTTTCATAGGGTGGGTGGGGTGAGATTAACTTTTTAGTGAGGGACGAACTCTTCATATATAAATAAAATTTACACTATCGAACAAAAAATTAACACTAATTAAGCAAAAATTAACACTATTGATGAAAAAAAAGAGGGGCGAGGGCTTCTCTCGGCCCCTTTAATGCTTCGCCCAAGAGCGGAATGAATTAGTCTTTGAACAAAAATCTACAAATATTGCGACGGTGGTGGGTGAAATAAAGGTTTTTGGTTATCTATGGCTTAAACACTGGTCCAGAAAATCTATCATTAACATGAGATCAGTGAAAATTTTTTGATGTTTCTAGTTTGGTGAGTTGAGTTTTAATATTATGATGTATGTACCGATTTAAACTAACTCTCTGTTTGTAGATGAAGTAACACAATTGTTTGTTGGCCTTTCAAAAAAAAGTTGTCACCTACCAATGAACTTTCTATTGTACATTTGTATATTATACATTTATAACGAGTTACAACTATAAAGTAAGTGTGATAATTGTATCGGGTTAAATTATTGGATTGACAAATTATCGAGGTTGGAGGGCGACATGTGTTTATTCGTGTTACAAAAATCAAATATAATGCATGCACGCTTAAAAAGTATGTAAACTAAACTCGACAAATAAAATATGTATATGTATACATAAATATTTCAAATGGTTTGACAATGTAGAATGGGTTGATGTGTTGTCATTTGCCAAATGAATTGTAATGAGTTGCAATTGGATTAACGGATTATAAACAAGTTGTGAGAATATTGTAGCCCGAATAAAATGTCGTGTGTTGGCTATTTGAATTTACGAATTATATTAGAAAAACGTTTATTGAACGCTCATCAAAGTATTTAGTTGTAATATTGTTGGGGTTAGAACCGTTCCGAATCAACTCATGCATACCCTTACGGTGTTGATGTTATTTATTTGGAATGTACATGTTTTACATGTTATTCATTTGGAATGTACATGTTTTACATGATTAACATATTTTTCAGGAAATGTGATCTGTAAATTTTGTAGTGCTTATGACATACCTTACGTTATACTTGATGGTGTAATACTAAAATGATGTATACATATTCTTCTCACATATGTTTTCACTATGAGAAAAGTCAAGTTAATTCATAACTATAAAATTATTTCAAAAATGTGAGTTGAAAAATATTAGTTTTAAACAACAAACAAGCCTTTTAAAAAATATCATTATATACACAAGATGCCATAAAGCTATAAGTTTTTAGGTTAATAACTATTTCACCACATATTCACCTTCAATACACAATAATAATAAAATTGTAACAGGAAACAAATCATACACCAATCTTTTCATCATATTGTTAGTTGTTACATACTATTAGTCTTATTCGCACTACGTATTAGTGGCAAGCCCAACACGAGCCAAGTTTCTATCTCAATAGAAAGTATCAAATCAAGCTGATTTAGCTCGTATTATCATTAACTCAAGTTCAAGTTGGCATTAACTTGATTCAAACTCGCTCGGCTATACAGCCCTATGTGAAACCATTGTAAGAAATAGACCGCAAACTAGTCTTTTGTCAATTTGTTACATATTGTTGGTCTTATACGCTCTACGTATTGTCAAAGATGGCTTCTTTTTTTCCAAAATTGAGCCAAGAACCAAACAAAAAAACCCTAATTTCAAATTAGTTTGGGTTCAGTTCACCAATTTGAATGGTTAGAACCATTATTTAGATACCCGACATGTATACCAAACATCCGATGAAACACAACATGTTGACTTCAGAAGGTCAAAATCTGTATCAGGTATGTTTACTTGTACATCATATATATGTAAAGTAACAAGATGACATTGCCGCAATTATTATTCTAATTCATACAATTTGTTAAAAACAAAGGCCCTTTCAGATGATTCTTGGAGCATCCAACTCACTAGCAATCTTCTACAAGAATTCCATAACCTTCTTTTTTTAGTCCTGAAAAGTTGACAAAGTTTAGTAAATTTTTTCCAGAAATTGTACTAAAACTTGAATAGCAATGGCATCAAATATCAACACGCCGATACAAAAATGATAATAAACTATGCATTGTTTGATTCGTGTAAAGGAAATCTATTGGTTATTGTGAAGATGAATGCTATATTACGTTGATCATTTAACACAATTATATAGGACCTCGACCCGATTCCATTCCCCATTCAATAATTTTACATCCCCATCCTGAAAAACATACAACACAACATCATATAGCTTAAACATGGCTCAGCTTTTAAATTATAGTTGATAAAAAAATTAGTCTTAACAACATTTCAACCAAAGTCTAATTACCAAGTTCATTATAATTGAATTCCAAATCATTCATCCAAAACAATATAGCATTGCCACACTTGATTCTTTAAGTGAAAGAGAAACAAAAAGAATATTTCATTAAATAAGTTTAATCATAAAAAGTACAGTAAACTACTGATAAACATTCCATCAAAAACAAGAGGACCAACACATATCCTAACAAAAACCTTAAAAACTTACAATCCACCAACATGAAGATACTTGCATTTGTATCGTATCACAAAGGTAACAATCACGTTTTATTTATTTAAGAAATAAAGTATTATTGCATAAATGCCTAAAAACAAACATCACAATATATATATCATCTATAAACAGTAACAAAGCCAAACAGACCTTCTACCTACACTTTGATTCCCATAGCTTTATTGTATGTTGTTTGGATTACTATCTGTTCATGAAATAAAAAGATTTTTGGACCTAGGTGCTTCAATGGGAACAACCTTCCTATCCCTTGAGATAGAGGAAAGTTAAGTCCTCACCCCCCCCCCCCCCCCCCC
>BJCM01069934.1:0-11378 GCA_018326385.1 Flaveria bidentis
TTTTTTATCAGATTCACAAAAATATTTATGTTGTCAAACACTTCACTTTTGTGTTTCATTAGAAAAACCAGACAGCTCTAGTTAAATCATCAACCACAGTTAGAAAATATCAAAAACCTTCTCTACTAGACACTCTATAAGGACCCCAAACATCAAGATGAATGATTTCACCTAGGGCACTAGTTTTATGATCAGTTAAAGGAAAAGGTTCTCTATGTTGTTTTGCTTTGTGATAGGTTTCACAAGGAACATTATCATTAATTTGATTGAGATTTAAACTTTGTTTCAAAACATTTAGGACCTAATTAGATGGGTGACCGAGCGTAGCATGCCATAGGTTAACTTTAAAGCTGCTGTTAAAGCACACCTTATTAACGATAGATGAGTTGCCACAAAAGTAAAGGCCATCAAGTTGGTTACTAGTCACCAGGGTGCTCTTTGTGTGAGAATTCTGAATATGACATACATTTTCATCAAACACAACTTTAAGTTTGCTATCCCGAGCAAACTTAAAGACAGACATCAGATTAATATAATAATCTGGAACATAAAACACATCATACAAAGTGACTTTATCAGTGGATTGATGTTTCCAATTTTGGTAACATGAGCACTAGACCCATTTGGGTGGGTAACTTTAATGCCATATTCAGAAACATCAATTTGATATGTTAGAAATTTGTCAGTTTGAACCATATGTTGGTTTGCACCAGAATCAATTATCCATTTTGAATTCTTAGGAAGAATATTTCCAGTTGAATTAAAGGTGAAAATTTCTTTTCACATGAGTATGACACATTTATGTCTATGCAGTTACCTGCAACATTGGTGGTTTGTTGATCATCGCTATTTCTCTCGTTTAAGAGACCAAGCAACTTAGAGATCTGATCAGGTGTGAGAGAGTTAGTACCATTTGAAGTGGTGGGATCAGATTTATAATTATTTGAAGATCTGTTAGATAGAGATCCTTTGTTCCTGAAACTAGGTGGATATCCCACCAGTTCATAACATCTCTAAACTATGTGTCCCATTTTGTTGCAGTGGGAACATTTTAGGTTCGGATTTGGTCCTCTAGTGTATTTCTTTTTGTTTTCATTTAAAGAATTAGGTTTATCAAAAGATACATTAGTTTTTGCGTTAAAACCAACAGATGAGTTTTTTGGAACAGACGAGGCGTTTCTATGTGATTCTTCTCTAAAGACTATGGCAAAGGTTTCTTTAATAGTTGGGAGAGGATCTCTAAGTAATAGATTTGATCTTACAGGTTGATATACATTATCAAGACCCATGAGAAACTGCATTAGTTTAATAAGGTGGTTAAAATCATTAAATTCCTTTGATGCTTTACGAGAACATGAAGGTAACGCAAGTATTTGATCTAATTGTTTCCATAGAGTGTTTAATTTGTAATAATATTCGGAAACATACATTCCCTCTTGAATTTGAAACATGTCAAAAACAACTGAGCCATCAATTTTATCATAAGTTTCCTTCAGTTCCTTCCAGACATCACTAGCAAGTTCAGAGAAAACTTGCCACAACATTACATATATAATTCTTCAGATATAGAGTTTCAAAATCCATGTTATAACCACAACATTACATCTATCCCATTGCATCCCAAGAAAATCATTTCTAGTTGGTTTTTTTAATGTACCATCTATGAAACATATCTTGTTTTTAACTTCAAGTGCAAGTCTCATAGTTATAGACCAAACATTATAGTTATCGGTACCCTTTAATTTTATTCCAGTAATTGTGAGATTACTTGTATCACTAGCATGCAAATATAGAGAGTTACTAGAATCCAACTTATTGATCACAACCTCACTAGAATCACCCGAATCATTAGGACACTCAGATGATGAACCCATCAAACCAGACAAACACAATACACACAGGCAAAGAAAGCACAAAAAATAGAAGTAACCACCTAGATCATGAGGGATCTCAGTCGGCTAACGGAGCCTGATCAGTGTCCAGATTCTCACCAGTTCCAGTGGTTCAACAAGTCTTAATCAGGGAGTTAACCGGTAAGATCAATCAACAGGAATCAAACGGCGGATACACACATAATCAGATAGACAAAAGAAAGTAAAAGAGAGAAGAGAAGGAGCGATCTCACAACAAGGATCACACATGGCAGTCTAGGGTCTGAACCCTTTGATTGGGGGCTCGGACGATACAATTTCTAGGGTTTTTACGACCCCTAGAACGCCGCCTTCAGTTGCTGGATCTAGGGTTTATTTTTGACCCTAGATTCTTGTCTTGATGAGAGACTTTACGTAACCATAGGTATCCAGAAGAATATCACCGGAAACTCTAATATTCAAATGAGCAGTGGAATGCACTAGTGACAAGATAACACATAAGAGCTCAACCGAGCTCTGATACCATGTCAAAAACTAGAACTCTCCTTGACAATAACAAGATCAAACACACAACACAATACTTGAAATCCAACAATTGGTAACAAATAATGAATAAACCACAAGTCGCAATCTCTGAACCAGAGAAACAAGAACAGAAACAGAATCAGATCATCAACATGATCTGAATATACATCAATAAGTCTAAAAGAACAATGGTCGATAGACAAATCAGAGAAGAGTCATCCACACGATGAAACCCTAACAGAATATTCGAGAGAAAGCAGAGAAAGTTGATTCGTATGTGTGATTAAGAGTGCTTAATAACTCAACCCCACATACACTCTCACATATATAGGGCCTATAGAAGGAGGGCCCAATAAACAAGAACTCAAACCAGCAAGCCCACGAACAACTCCATCAACAGCATACCATAAGCCCAGCTCCATAAGCTCAGCAACAAGCCCAAGACAAGACATAAAAGAACATTAAAAACTAATAAAGAAACTATAGCAAGAGGATAGATATGTACTAGTATGTATTTAACAGTTAGACAATCACGGCGTTTAGAATGTTTAAATAGATTGAATGACTCTAATGAATTTGGTTTATAGACAAGCACAAAACATTATTTGTTCCTTATACCAAAAATTAAAATTTAATTAGGATTTTAAAAAGTAAACAATTTTATTAGAAAAATTAATAAGCTGATCAGTTTTATTAACAATCCAATATGTACTGAAGTAGATTAGGGTCACACAAACAATCATACTAATAAATGATCACATAATCGTTTCACATAAGATACGAATCAAAATCAAATAAATAAACGCAAGGGTTAAAAGCTAAAACTGTTTTCCTGACATGTCTACTAGATCAATCAAGCTAAATTAAATAAAAACTTACGAATACAAAAGAAATATATATTCAAAAGAAAACCATCAAAACTTAAAATCTTTTGCCTCCTCCTTCTTTCTTTTCCACGTCCCTTCCAAGAGATCCTCCAAAAAAAATCCCCCTTTTCTTCTCAATTTGTTTGCAATAAATAGATGGAATTAGAAATTTTAAATCCCTAAGATTTTGATAAATTTATTATAATCAAAGTTCATGTGATATTTAAGGGTTATTTTAAACTTCTTGTAAATTCAAGTGTTGATATCACACCTCAACTATTTATATAAAAGACTAAATCAAAACTCACACCATCTTCTTAAATACTTTTAGCTTCAATATTAAATTCATATTTTCTAAACTTTTAAAAAAATCACCATTAATCTTCAATACACTTCAAAAAGTTTTTTGTAATTATGACATTCACCTCTTGCAACCCATATTTTGCACCCACAAAACAACAAAACCATGCCGAGTAGATTTTATTCCATAAAAATGACCATTACACAAAATAAATAAAAATACATCTAATAAATGCATGATTTGTAATAAAACATATGCTAAAATAATGATAAATAATGCATAAAAAACTATTAACATAAACACTCAGATTTTCGTGGATGTTTACCCATGCTTTAGAGATTCATTATTAAACCGTAATAATAGTGTTATTAAACATATAACATTTGGTAGGCCGTGGATAGCAATAAAAATAAATATGTTAAAATCATTTGAATAAAACTCTTGTCAAATTTAAAACATTGTATTATAATTTTCGGTATGTAAATATTATATTGTTATAGATAGAATAACATGCCAAAAATAAATTATTAAATTGTAGCTAATAGAATAACATAATATTGTTATTGTAGTTGTTGTTATTATTATGATTATAATTATTACTATTATTATTATTATTATTAGTGTTACTATGTTAATATTATTATTAACCTTATAATAATAGTTATTATTGATATTAATATTATTGTTATTAATATAATTATTATTATTATTATGATTAATTTTATCATTATTATAACTATTCTTTGAAGCATAGTACATATTATGTTATTAAATAACAAAATTTAGTGATAAATATAAAATTATTAAATATTAAAAATACCCCTTATAAGTGTCTTAAAAATTAAATGAGATGTCAACTTTATTAAAAGGGTTCTAATATTAAGACCCCACACTAAATAAATTGACGCCCACATATACACCACTATAGCACCATATGTAGTGTATAGGTCCCGCTAATTAATACTTAGACATTCCAGTTCAAACCTGTCAATTTCAACAACACTATACATGAAGTTTTGTGTCATACGTTGTATATCAACATTCTAGACGACAAAACTAGGCATTGTCAAATTAGTCATTAAGAAGAGTTATACATGGCGTATAACACCATACTCCATGTATAGGCTTGACACGTATAACAAGCGTGGGCATAACGACTACACCTATATGTGACATATAACACTATACGCCACATATACTATATGCCAAGTGTAGGTGTCAGTCATCCTGCCCACACCAGTTATACATCTCAGGCCTATACGTGGTGTATGGTGCTATACACCACGTACAACTTGTTTTTTATAATTGGAGCGTCTGATTTTGAATTATTTAACACGACATAAGATTCCTTTAAAAATATATAAACACATTTGTTCTCTCAAATTTCATACGTTTTCTCAATAAATCTCTTAACGATCACTTCTGGTTTCCTAAAATATGTAATCATTTGTGAAGTCGCTGGATCGGTTGACATTTGAGCGTGTTCTTGACGAAAGGAAAGAAAAACCAAGAGACAAACAATAAAACGAACAATAGTAGAACGGTTTCATTGATAAAACCTAATGATTACAAGCTCGTTAAACATAAGAATCAAGACTCTTGGCAAGGGGAGATCGAGCATGATCTCCCCTCTCATCCGACAGCACCTAGGCCCCGGGCACACTCTCAAAAACCCTTACCTCTCTACACAATGAAACTGGCATTTATAGGCCTCAGCCCATATCAGATACGACTGGGCCCATTCGTATGATTGGACCATGCGTATGGTTCAATCGTACAACTGGACCATACTTATGGTTCAGTCTTACGAGTGGCCCAATAGCATCTCTCAGTTGCATGACTGGTCCATTAGTATGGCTTAGTCGTATGACTGAGTCTCATTCGCATATGCTCCCACGAATGACTCAGTTTCATGTGTTTACAACATATCAAGTGTATTACATTAAGCCTACGGACACACTATATATGATAATATATGCTCTAACAAATTCCTCCTTGGACGTTGCTTGCGAATAGTATATAACACCTCTTACAATCTTTAGTCAATCTTTGCTCTTGTTTCCAATAGAATCAAATGAAACACCACATTAGCCAACGTTGTTGATCCGTCAGGTTGCTACAGTATCCCTGAAAATGAATTTAGGCTTAATAGATTTCGTTTACTTTGCAGAACACCATCATAGCAGCAAGATTCCCCATATGACTGATTTTTCTAGATAATAACATGAATAGTTTTCCATTGCTTCAACCTTCACACTGGCTAACCATATTAACAGTAACACCTGCAGAAATTCCCCCTTAAATTCAGCATATCCCAATATATAAACATTGTGCTCCACTGGCGTCTTCATACGGTGTATTGGGCAAAATGTAGAAAATTCCAATCCACAGCTAACAATCTCAAACAAATCAGCATGCACTCAGATTCATTATCAGAAAATAGCTCACATCATCACTTTCTGATTGCGTCTTCAAATTCTCTATACATGGATTCCCCCTAAGAATCAGAATCCTCTTTGTGCGGATAAGTATAACTTGATTGGCCCATAAATAGTCAAATGCTCATGACTACCCCATAAAATCAACACCGACTGCTGACATCTTCTCTTCTCTCTTTTGTGTTCTAACTACATATATCTATTCTGGAAGTCCAATGAATAATGGGGTATCCGTCGAACTTATTTGCCAAAAGAACCTTAGAGTTAATATGCTTTGCTCATCCTTAAATTTGTGCAAGAGATAGTTCCAGACCTTTTTTTTGGTCTGGAACACCGTTCATTCGTATGACATGGAGGACAAATATCACATTCGTGTGAATGGATGATACGAATGATATATTCATGCAACTGGTCATAAAACTGGTCCAGTAGCATGACTGGACATAAGACTGGTCCAGTAGCATGACTGAACATAAGACTGGTCTAGTAGCACGACTGAACATAAGACTGGTCCAGTAGCACAACTGGACATAACACTGGTCCAGTCGCACGACTGGACATAAGACTGGTCTAGTCGCATGGTCCAGCCGTACGAATGGTCCATTAGCATGGTCCAGTCGTATGAGCGGGTCTGCACGCAGATTTTCAGATCTGCAGCCGTCATGGCTGCCAAAAATCCTAATTTGATGAATTTTACATTAATTGAAACAAAATAGATATCATAAGATTCGCAAGGGTGATAAGAACGTGGTTCCGAGTTTGATTTTAACCAAGAAACTACACACGTAACAAGATCTGAGGAAAACATGAAGAACATGAAATGGGTTTAACATCAAAGAACATGAAATAGATCCACAAATCAAGAGCTCGGGATCATTCTAGCAGTAACCGGCTCAGATACCAATTGTGAAGTCGCTGGATCGGTTGAAATCTGAGCGTGTTCTTGACGGAAGGAAAGAAAACCAAGAGACAAACAATAAAACGAACAATAATAGAATGGTTTCGTTGATAAAACCTAATGATTACAAGCTCGTTAAATATAAGAATCAAGACTCTTGGCAAGGGGAGATCGAGCATGATCTTCCCTCTTATCCGGCAGCACCTAGGCCCCGGGCACACTCTCAAAAACCCTTACCTCTCTACATAATTAAACTGGTATTTATAGGCCTAAGCCCATATCAGATGCGACTGGGCCCATTCGTACGATTGGACCATGCGTATGGTTCAATCATACAAATGGACCATACTTATGGTTCAGTCTTAAGAATGGCCCAATAACATCTCTCAGTTGCATGACTGGTCCATTAGCATGGCTCAGTCGTACGACTGAGTCTCATTCGCATATGCTTTTGCGAATAACTCAGTTTCATGTGTTTACAACATATCAGGTGTATTACATTAAGCCTAGACTATTCTTCAAGCGACGGACACACTATATATGACAATATATGCTCCAACATCATTCATGGAGGATGCCAATTAAAAGGATTCGTATGTTCAATATTCTCACAAGACACTACTGCAAGAATTTGGTGTTATATGGTTTAGCTTTTCTACGGAATACATAATTTAGTCGGTAGAAAAATTCATTCAATTCTTATCACCTACATATATATAGATATATGATTTGGATACTCAAAAATCATTTTAACAAACTTGAGTTCCATCATTGCTAGTCAATTACGGGCTACCTGCATAAGATTAAAGCTCTTGTATTGTAACTAATTAGTGTCGGGAAGCACGAGTCAATTGAAAGGATTATTGGGCATCCACAAAGTTTATGTGTATGTAAGTGAACTAAGACTTAGATGGTATATATTATCAGGCAAATTATTCTAGATAAAGAGCTAAACCAAAACACTAACTTCTGTCAAAATTCCTATACACGTATAGCCCCATACGCAACATGTAGCCCGCCACATATAAATGGCGAAGGTAGTACATCTAACACCTATACGTTGCGTATAGCACCATACGTAGTGTATGGATGTCACTTGTACCACCATCGCCAATTATACTTGGCAAGGTTATACATGGCGTATGGTGCTATATGCAACGTGTAGCTATTTGATCACTTGATTTCGAATTATTTGACACACGATAATATTATTTTTCAAATATATAAACGCATTTGTTGTTTCAGACTTCATAAGGTTTTTCTGAAAATCTCAAACGACTCTCTCAAGATTTAGGATAGTAACTATTTCTTTGGTTTCAAACGTCTCAAGACACTACTGTCATATTTGAACCAAACGTATTTTTCTGACAATGAATCTTCTTACTTTCAACAAAGCTATTGGGGTTTAGTTGTGTGGTGAACCAAGTTACAATAAGTGTTGTTCATGGAAATTAGAGATGAGTAATGATGAACATAACCATGATCCTACTCAACATATGGAAGGGCACCCATTTGTAGGAAGGTTTTACGTAGAATAAATACAATTTAATGGAGCAGCTGACTGAAGAGAACATAAAGCCTTGTAACATATTATCATCCTTAAAGAAGCAGAACCCTAGCAATGTATCCATCACCAGATACATTTACAATGCTCAATAAGATAAGAAATAAAAAAGTCAATGAAACACTAATGCAAGTTCTAGAAAACCTTATGTCTTCCAAAGGCTATGCTAATTACACCCTAGAAGATCTCGCTATAAATGTCATTGAGATTTTTTTTGTCATTCAGAATTGTACAATATGTGGTGGAGCATTCTTTTATGTATTGATGATCGACACAATATAAAAATCAAACATGTATAAACTTTCATTTGTTCATATTGTTGGTGTGACCTCGACATACAAGACATTTTTGTGTTGCTCATGCGTTTATTAGCAAAGAACAGGAGGACAATTTTGAATGGGTGCTAAAGAGATTGAAAGATACGTTGCACATGTGTATTGATCCATGGGTCATAATAACAGACAGAGACATAGCTTTAACGAATGCAAGTGTTAAATTATTCATGAGTGCTTTAAAGTATTATCGTAGGTGGCATATAGATGAGACTATCATGAAATTTAGTCGGGGAAAGTTTAAATATGCGTGGGTGTGTTTGTGTGAGTCTCCCTTGCCAAAGATTTATGAGTATAAAATAACATAATTTACAAATGAGTAGTTAAAGTGAAGAGAGGAAGTAAGTTTTCTTACATACATACATACAAAACCGTTATATGTATATAAACACTTTTTATTATATTTTCAGCAGTACTACTTATATATACAAAAACTTGCTAGAAAGCTGTAAAGAAATGTTTGTATCAGGCTAAACTAACACAAACCACAATTTTGGCCAACATACAACAAATGGTAAACCCACAGAAGGTAAGTTTAAAAGAAAGCTTTTAAAACAAGCAAGATCACGACCATGAGTTTTCACAATCTCCCACTATCTGATTACCTATGAGAAAAGGTTTCATACAAGGCTCTTGATTTGTTAGTAGCCGAGAACACCAAATTACAAGTGATGCGGTCTACAAATGCAACGTGTGTTTGTCATCTTTTCAAGAGTTGTGGCTTATCTTATTATGCTTGTCGACTAAAAAAATATGAATATACTTGTAACAAAATCTAGACCTATGTCTCTTATCTGGTAACGAGTTATGTATTCACTATCACTTTTACTGCACATACCCAAATTCCACTAGATGTGGTTGTTTATTTACTAAGCAATAACGGTTGTCAAATGTTTTTTTCCCATATGGGTTGATCTGAAATTTCTAATGCCTCATCAAGTCGTGTGGATTGTTCACGTAATCAATAGCCATTTGCCATGTTAAGTTAGAAGTAGATTATTTCAGCCTACATCAAGTAATCTTGGGCTTCTTAAATGAAACGTACGTCCAATAGAAAAAGGAGGTTATGTATAGACTATCTCATAGTATAATGCAATAATAGAGAATATTAGAGAAATCCAGCTTATATCAAATTGTTTTAGTTGAGGTTTTGTAGTCTTAATATTCGAGTTATAAATTTATTTTAGTCTTATTTTATTTTGTATATTTTTAAAATATTTTGTATAAATTTCATAAAACACAAAAATTCAATTTTTTAAAAGATTAGAAGTTTGAAAAAGGCTATACGTCACGTAGAGCCTTATACATGGCATTATAGCTCAACGACTATATGTTTTTTTCTTTCTTTAATTTTCACACAAACTTTTTTATATCATGTCATACTACTCGTATTGTTTTTTGATTTTTCTTCATCCAAGTATCTATTATTGTTCCTAGATTGTTATTATTCTCTTCAATTATTATTTTAAGCATTAGATTAATGTTTTAAGGTGTTTTGATGGTGAAAATCGCTTCTAAAAATTTGAAAATAAAGAACTATACACCATATAAAGGCCCACGTATAGTCCAATACGTTGCTTATGCTTCTAACTTTATGCATTCTTATGAGCTATACATGACATATAGATCTATATGTGATCGTATAGTTTTTATGAAAGATGGGTGGGGTAGTTTAATATGTGACAACCTTATACGCCACATATACTACTATACGTGATGTATATGACGGGGGTGGGTTGGGTCAGGGTCATACGACAAAGTTATACATGAGACTCTACACACTATATGCCACATTTAGCGCTATACATGACGTATAGATTTTATTAATTTTTTAATTAATATTTACTCTGTATATCCATGTTTTTTGTGCAAATATATCATCTGATTCAGAGGTGGAGGTTGACAATGTTGATGTTATTATCGATCATCCATGGTTACAATTTGAGGCCGGTAACATTGAGCAAACTAACTATAAAAATTTTGTATAGATGAGGATCGACCATGAGAAGGCATTGATTGGGAGGTCTTGGCCAAGCTCGATGGTACGACAGACTTGCTGCTATTATTAGAGACTATATACTATGGAGCCACATCTATGAGAACGTGTTCTTACCATCTTACAAAGATATGACGTTGGAGTTTTTGTCCATATTTACTTATGTTCGTACCCAAAAGAAGGCAGAGTATGAAGAGTGTCTTGAGATTTATTCAAGTCATGTGGATATGCACATCAGATGTCGATAGAGTTGTTTGATGTTATCTCGTGACTCTAGACGAAGCTAGAGACCGTTAATCCTATGTTCACTGAGGGTATTACAACGGTGGATGAGAGTAGGTTGAGAGAGTGGTGTCCTTATATTTTCGGTGGTCTATTTAGAGGACCAAAGGTAGGGTTACTAGTATTAGAGACCCATTCATTTGGTATTTACATAGGCTGATTATCACATTTATTTCGTGATGTAGCAAGAGCCAAGGGTTACTAGTATTAGAGACCGTATTGGTTAGCTCCGACAAAAATGAAAGAACTGATGGAGCAGTTGCAAGAGCTGCTCGATAAGGGGTTCATTAGACCGAGTATCTCTC